>JASANR010001477.1:7895-73698 GCA_030849635.1 Wallacemonas sp. MBr04 | reverse complement strand
CACAATCCACTCTCTCTCCACTGCAATACTCTTTTAATGCATTCTACGAGGGGCAGAGATAGAAAGAGAGAAGGAGCAAGTGAAAAGGGAGTGAGAAAATAGATAAAAAAGAATGGGAGCTGTTGTTGTAGTAGCGACGATACTTCGCATGCGTGCAAGACACACGTCATCTTTTATTTGTTCCGGTCGTCACCGCTCTCTAACACTCCCGCCACCACATTGCCCGCAAAGGTTGTGCCGTCGGATTGCGCAGCGGCTGCGCCGGAACTCGCGTCGTCGTCGCCGAACTGCTTGTTCAGCTTTTCTTCCTCAGCGGCGAGAGCCTGTGTGTCCTGGCCCATCATGTCGAGCTGCTTGCGCACCTCCTCAAGGCGTGCCGTGAGGGCGGCCTCCTTATCGAGGTTGCTCTGGCGCAGGGTCGTGAGGCGCTGGTCAACGGCGGCGTCGGCGGGCATGATCGGGTCTGCGGGAAGTGAATGTGGAGGTAGATAAAGTTGTGTTGTGGGATGTTGTTCTTGCTGACGAAACACGAGGAGTCAAAAACACAAATTGCGAGACGGAGAAAGGGATAGAGATAGATGAAGGTGATGTGGTGTGAAGCTGGTCCATGGAAACGGTAAAATGCACTCGCGACAACGCGATGGTGAGAGACAAACATACGGAGAGCGTGAGGCACGGTAATGTGGTCACTGCATTCCGATTTCATTGTCTGCATATTCCTATTTTCTGCTCTTCTGTGGGTTTATTCAATTCGTGGAACGCGTGTCAGCACGTCAGAAGGCGTCCCTCCTCGGTGTTAGCAAAGCAAAGTAAAGCAAAACAAACGTGGTCGAATCTCAGACTGCTGCACATAGTTCCAAGAGTTATGCTTGGGCATCGCCCAACTCGAGAACTGGAAAGGCAGACTTCGGGCAACAACAACAACAACAACACAAAATGTCAACGGTCTGTTCTCATAAACAGAAAATCACGATGAGATGAGATGAGGAGAGATGAGGAGTCGCGAATGAAAGTCTTGTTTGATGAGGGGTGACAGTAGCTCTGATTATCGTTGGCTTCCACTCCTGTCCTGCACGCGTCTGCCACACATCAGGAGAGATGCACTGAGAGGCGGCTCAACACACAGAGAGAGAGAGCAGAGCCTCTGCTCATGGAAAGGGGGAGACGGAGAGGATATGCATGCGGTGGATGCACACAATCCACTCTCTCCACTGCAAGACTCTTGTCATACGTTCTACGAGGAACATGTAGAAAGAGAGGGCAAGTGGAAAAACAGCGTGCTTCGCGTGTTCTTCTCAACTATCCTTCTCGGCGTACGTGACGAAAAAAAGAATTCTTTTTTGTAGAAACACATTCGCATACGGGAACAACATGAGTCGCTTAGCAGCGTCGAGCTGTTGTCTATTGAGCACTTTTTCAAATAAAAAAAACTGTTTACGTGCAGGTCACGTCATGCGCCACGAGAAGCCCAAGCTAAACAGCAGTGATCGCCATAGAAACAAAAAATTGTTGAAAAAACAAACGAACAAGGAAAAACACAGATCACACTAGATTGTTGTTGTGTACACGTGTGTCTGTGCGTGTGTCTGTGTGTGTGTTCGTGTGTGAGGAGATGAGAAGTGGATGAGTTCCTCATTTTTCTTTATTAGTGTACAACGACGAATACATATCATGCAATGTCAAAACAAAAAAGACATCAAATTCTATCTTACATCTCTGCGACGAAGGTGGATTGGATTACTGGCGAGGTGGGGGCAGCGAAGAGAGACGAGAGACAAAAGGGGGTTGCTTGCCTGATTTGAATGACACCTCCCCCCCCCTCCCTCCCGCGTTCTCCTCGCCACCTTTTTTGTCTGGACGTTTTTCTCAGTAATAGGAACAATCAAACGCGTGTGCCTTCTCTACAGTGGCGCCGATGTTACCCGTGCCAATATCGCGGTTGTTCATGTCAAAGCCGGAGAAGGCGACCACGGGGTAGAGGGTCTTGCCCTTCAGCTTCGCCTCGCCGTCGAAGACCAATCCGGCGTACACCTTGTCCACGAAGAGCTGCACGACGCCCTCGTCGGTGTCGACGATGAACGACAGGAGCGCACCGCAGGTTGCGATGAAGAGGCGCCAGAGCTGCTTGTGCTCCTCCCCGTTCACCAGGACCCTGGCCGTCTGCAGGTCAATGTGCGCCGTGGTCGGCTCCTCTGGGACGGAGACAGCACCGATGCGCTGGAGGTAGGTCGGACTGCCGTTGCCGGTCACCGACGTGCTCGCCAGGCGCGAGCGGGACGACGGCGGTGAGGAGGCAGGGACGGCAGGACCCGCCGTGCCGTACTCGCACGTGGCGAGCTCCAACTCGCTCGGGTACGCGCTCATCGTGGCCACGCCGATGCGGCAGTTCCCGGAGTTGACGTGAACCTCGTAGAAGTACTTGCCCGTGTTGGGAGCCATGGCGAGGCTGCCGTAGACGGGGCGGTACGGGTACTTACCACCGCCCTTGTGCAGCGCCACCGGGCCCGCGAGGTCGTAGTGCGGACATGCGCGGCTCCAGGTGAAGTCAACCGTCTTGACTGCCTTTGGGTCGTGTGAGACGGGCATGTAGGCAGCGGGGGAGGCCCCCGACTCGGGCGTGTTTTCTGTGGCACCGCCCATGATGACGCCTATCTTTTACACGCAAGGAGGAAAAAAAAAGTGACGAAAAAAGAAGGGTGAATGAATAAAAGAACGGGAATAGTGGAGAGTCAGTGCGAACACTAAGCAGCGGAGTGAGCAAAAGGTGTGTACGTCTCTACCGGATAGATGAGAGCAGAGACTAGATATAGAGAGGGGAATTGAAGAGGTTCGATATGGTGTGGATCAAATACGAGTACGAGGAGTGCATACTGATGCTCAGGTGTGCACAGCACCGCTCAATGGAAGAAAGAGAGGGAGAGCAGCAAGAGATGCAAAACACGGCGAATCAGCGAGCTCACAGGACCTCGCTGAGTGCGGCTTGGCGACTGTCGTCCTGACTCTCCTCGTTGCACCACGATGTGTACCTGCCTCACGTTGTATGGCCGAGCGCAGACGTACAGTTTCCATGTCTGCCAGTCGAGCTCACGCGGTCGAAGCGCATGCACCATTGTCATGTGCACGAGGACACACACACACAACGCTACAGAGTGGCTTTCCTTTCCACCCAGACTATGCGTGGCTTCTCATCTTTGATTTCTTTTTTTTTTTTAATGGAGAAAGGAAAAAACAAAAGAAAGGAAAGTCATAAACAACAGGAGAAGTGAATTGAGCGTACGCTTACTTCTTCTTGGTCTGGGCCTTACCCTTCGCCTTACCGCGGATCTTCTTGTTACGGTTGCGGCGTTCCTTGACGGACTTGCGGGCAGGGAGCTTGCTCTTCTTGAAGCCAAGGCGGGCCTTGCGGTAGTTGGGCTCGACGCGCTTGAGGGCCGCGAGGTCGTCGTAGATCAGACCGAAGCCAGTGGTCTTGCCACCGCCGAACTTCGTCTTGAAGCCGAAGACGGAGATCTGGTTCTCCTCGGGGACCTTGTAGAGGGAGGCCAGCTTCTTGCGGATGAGCGTAGCGGGGACGGTACCGCACCACTGGGGGTGGTTCACCTCCACGATGAACTGCTTGCGGTGAAGCAGCTTGTTCACCTTGAACTGCGACGTGCGCACCGTGAACTCAGCCTTCTTCTTCTGAAAGACCATTGTTGCTTATCTGTTTTCACGTAGCCAAGAGAGCGGGGTTGTATGTGTGTGTGTGGGAAGGGGAGACAAAAAAGTGAAATGAGGAAGAAGTGTGAGAAGTGAAGTGGTTATTGAGGAGATATGGTTGTACGCAGAGGCGTCTCTGGGCAGAAAAAGAGAATCCGTTCAAGCACATCAACGTCACCGTGGTACTCCACTTTCCCACCCTGGCGCTGGTCTCGTGATGCATGTGCTCCACTAGTTTTGCTCTTTTTTTAAAATCTTCGTTCCGCTCCCTCGTGTGCACTGGGCCGTGAAACAGCTTTCAACTTGGCCGACGCACACATGCGCCTCTACGTCTGGGCACGGAGACAGATGCGACTGGTTAACGATCACATGACTAGAGACGAGCACGACGCTGAACCCCACTCGACGCAACATGTCTATGTTTTTTGCTGTTGTTTTTGTTGTTTTTGTTTTGTTGAAGTAGAAATGAATCTCAAAAAGGAAAACTGGGAATCATACTGGATCAACCAGTACAACAGTTACGAGAGAGAGAACAAAGTAAAAGAAGGGAACAGAAAGAAAGACAAAAGGAACACGACAGACTTTCCCGCCAAGTGACGGAAGAGCCGGCGTTCTTTCGATTTCTTTGTGTACGCTTACTTCTTCTTGGTCTGGGCCTTACCCTTCGCCTTACCGCGGATCTTCTTGTTACGGTTGCGGCGTTCCTTGACGGACTTGCGGGCAGGGAGCTTGCTCTTCTTGAAGCCAAGGCGGGCCTTGCGGTAGTTGGGCTCCACGCGCTTGAGGGCCGCGAGGTCGTCGTAGATCAGACCGAAGCCAGTGGTCTTGCCACCGCCGAACTTCGTCTTGAAGCCGAAGACGGAGATCTGGTTCTCCTCGGGGACCTTGTAGAGGGAGGCCAGCTTCTTGCGGATGAGCGTAGCGGGGACGGTACCGCACCACTGGGGGTGGTTCACCTCCACGATGAACTGCTTGCGGTGAAGCAGCTTGTTCACCTTGAACTGCGACGTGCGCACCGTGAACTCAGCCTTCTTCTTCTGAAAGACCATTGTTGTCAATGAATGATTCCCTTGAAGGAATGAAGGACACGAGAGAGGGAGAGAATGCAACAAAAGTGAGAGAAAAAAACAGTCAACATACAAAGTGAGTGTGTGAGTGGGTGAGGGGATGGGAATGACGATTGAAAGCGTTGAGTGCATTAAAAATTGGTGGTGCCGCACCAGGACACCTAGACGGACAACATGATGCGGAGTTTTTTTAACGATGATCCTCCTCCACATTTGTTTTTTCTTTGCCACATCGTCATCTTCGTCCACGTTGTGACGCGCAACGACGTTCAGCTGTGGAGGAGTCGAGTCTCTCACTGGACAACGACAATAACAACACCACGAACCGAACGGAAGCCACTCAGCCGCCACAACGTGGGAACGAAAAGTGTGCGTGATGTGGTGGGGTGGAGTGCGCCTTCCCACTCTTGCTTTTTCTTCTTTTTGATTCTTTCTGCTTTGCTTTGTTTGGGTTGTGACTTGCAAAAGCCAGGATTCGACGCGCTCACCACGTCGCGCCTATGGTACAAAGAGAGAGAGAGAGAAAGAGGGAAGGCAGGCAGACTGACGAGGCGCCGACAATAAATGGGCTCCTCAGTCGCAATTTTCAGATACATCGGAGCAACTAGTGAAACAACAACAACAAAAAGGGAAGAAGAGCAAGAAGAGGTCTCGACTGGACGAAGTTTACATCGCGCTCTTCACGTGCTTCAGCGCGTCACGAGGAACAGGAGCACAACAACAACAACAGCACATATCTAGTCACGTGCGAGATGTGTGCTACACGGCAGAGGGAGGTTGCGCAAGGTCTTCCATCGCTCCCAGCAGCGCCTCGTAGAGGATCACGTCGAGTGTTTCTTCAACGGCGTTGACAACGGTGCCCGGCGGGAGGTCCAGCGCGGCTGCTGACGCGGCCGTCTTTGGTGCGCTGTCTTGGCGATGCGATTGCGGCACCTGCTGCTGTCTGTCGTGCTCAGCGGCGGCGATGAGCAGGTCGTGGTACGTGACGGGGGGCGACACGTACGGCTCCACCATCGCCTTGGTGACGTGCGGGTCACTCACGACCGCACGCAGCATCTCATCGAGCACACCACGCCTTGTCTGCAGACCTTCGCGGGTTTGGGCAGCGATGGACTCGGGTGTGGCGTCAGACGACCACAGCGCGGAGAGGCGGCTGTGCTGCCGCTGCTTCTCCGCCTCAACGGCCTGCGCACCACGCGGCGCTTGGTGACGCACGAGTGCAGGCAGGTACTGCTGCGCGAGCGCCTCGCTGCCGTAGTACAGCTCGTAGTCGTCGACCGACATGACGCGCGCCTGCACGAGCAGCTCCAGTGCGTTCCAGACTACTGCGGCCTCCTCCATATCCGCGAGATCAGCGGCAGACCAGCCATCACCACAATCACCACCGCCACTGCCACCGTTGCCGGCTGCCGCCGTTGCGTTGGGGCCCGCGCCGCTGAGGCAGCTCGTGGTGAGCGTCAGCTGACCCGTCAGGCTGCGGCGCGTCGCGGCACCGGGGAAGCGCGCCTGCGTCTCGACCGCGCGCTGACGACGGCGCGCCTGCTCGACCTCGCGAGTGAGCGCACGCACACCCATGGACTTGAGCGTGGGGGCCGCGACGGGCTGACGACGGGGACGCGCACGGGCTTGTGCACCATCCGGCTGGTCCAGTGGGATGTCGATCGGCTCCACGGTGTCCTGATCCTCGCCACCGTGATTCCCGTCAACTGCTGCACCCTGTCTCTGCTGCTGCTGCTGTTGCTGTTGCTGCGCGGCCATCATCTCCTCTGACTCGCGGAGTTTGGTCTCGTTTGTGATCATGCACGTGGCGGGCCACTCGAGTAGCTGACTCGTGCTGCCCGCGTAGAAGGTGAGCTTGCACGCGACGCGACTGCCGCCTGCCTCCAGCACACCCGTCTCCGGCTCCACGCGCAGGACGTGGTCACCACCCGTGTGTCGCGTGTCCCAGAGAAACGAGAAGGTGTGCGTTGGGTGGTGGTTCTCGAGCCAGACCGTGCGGCGGTGCAGCGAGAAGTACGGCACCGCACCAAAGGCGCAGACATCCTGCGAGAGCAGCACCGGCAACGCGGGAAACAAGCTCAGCCGCGGCAGCTGGGGCAGACGCAGGAAGCTGCCGGCGATGGCGGCCCGCACGTCCTCTGCGGTGGTCTTGCGAGGATGGAAGCCGGACGCGGTGAAGGTCAGCGCGTAGCTCTCGCCGCCGACAATGTCGATGGGGACGTCCATGATGTACTCCTTCGCCTCCAGCGGCCGGAAGTACCACAGCAGCTGCACGACGGAGCGCGGCGCCAGCACACCGGCCGGGTTCACGCACTGGAGAATGGGGAAGCCGCAGTTCTCGTCCGCGAGGCGGCGCAGCGCGTCGGTCTGCACGTGGTACTCGACTGGGCGGTCGTACGGGTTCTCGACGACGATGCCCTGCATGGGCGGCTCCAGCTCACCGAGCGCGACGGGCAGCAGCGTGTACGACGACCCGTGATGAAGCGCGACCGCGTTCACCTCAGCGGGCAGCGTGCGACCCTCAAGCACGAGCAGCACGCGACGGCCGTCATGCACACGCAGCAGCACGGGCAGCGTGTGCACACCCACCGACTGAAAGCGGTACGTGATGGTGACCACGGCCGAGCCGCCCACTGGGACCGTGCCCCGTCGCGGTGCGATGTCGATGATCGCGTTGTCCACGATGTTCTGCATGTCCTTGAGCGCCGCGTCCTCCACGAACCACGTCTCCTCGTGCGCCTCGCTGTCCATCGGCAGCCAGACTTCGTACGAACTGGGGCAGTCACCCGTGTTCTCGAGTAGCAGCGAGACGATGAGCGGCACCATGTCGGGCGCGCCCACGCCCAGGTCGAGCGGGATCGGGCTGAGGCCGGCGATGTACTCGGGAAACGCGTAGGAGGCCTGCGCGAGGCGATCGGCGGGTTCGACGACGGCTGCGAGGGATTCGTTGATGGCGTTGATGGAGAGCTGGCGCCAGAGAAGCGAGCGCTGCTGCGTGAGGGAGCGCACGTCGGTGATCTGCAGCGCCGGCCGCAAGCCACGCAGGGTGACGCGGCAGTGTGGGTGATGCATCGCCTCGAGAGCTGACTTGGGGCTCGCGACGAGGGAGGTGTGCGTGCCGACGCCAGCGACCAGCGTGTACACCACGTACTCGCACAGACCATGCACCGCACGCGCATCCACAGTGAGCAGCACGGTGGTGTGTGCGCGAGCGGGGATATAGCCGACGTGGTAGCGCAACGACAGTGCCGGTGACGCCGAGGCCACACCCGCGCGTTGCAGCACACCCGCATTCTCGTTGCTGTTGTTGTAGGCATCCTCCAGGGCGGCCGCTGCTGCATCGCCGTCGCCGGTGCGCACAACGAACACGCCGACCTCGTACCGAACAGCGCAGAGACTGCTGTTGAACACCGTGATGGGGACAGTCGGGTGGAGTTCGCCGCTCTTCATGACCAGCTCATCCACGCGGCAGTCCAGTGCGGACGGTTCCACCTCAACGCGCGCTGGCACGCCCTCGCTCTTGAAGGGAACCGACAGCACGTACTCACGCAGCGCCACCGGTGAGGCGGCCGCCGTTGTGGCCGAACCGTCCTGAGTGTGCGTGCCGTCCGGCGAGCTGTGCAGAGAAGCCGGGTCGCGACCCGCTGCCGGACCCGACGGCACGGCCAGCGCCACGGCGGCCGCAATCGCCGGATCGACCATGGACTCCTCCTCCTCGAGCTCCTCCACAACGTTGGCACTCGATGATGATGACGACGACGACGCTGCCGCAGCGCGGAGGACGAACGAGACCATGCCCTCGTACACGCGGGCCTCTTCGGGGCTGAAGTAGACGACCACGTTGATGCGCTCGCCCGGTGCGACGATGCCGAACGCCGGCTCGCACCGCACCGCGCTGAGCAGCTCCTCGGACGGCTGAACCTGGAACGCCACGGAGAGACTGGTTGGGTTCACGAATGTGACGGGCAGGCTCGCCTCGCCAGTCACGCACGTCGGCGCCATGATGAAGCGTCCCTCGGACGTGCCGAGGCAGGGGATACCGGAGATGGCGGTGAGGCGCAGGCGCGGCAGAGTCGCCTCGGCACGCAGCGGGACACGGAGCATGTCGCGCTCGTTCTGGTTGATCGTGAAGACGGCCTTGGCGTCGTAGCGCGCCAGGTCGGGCGGCAGGAAGTTGAACAGCACAACCGTCTGCGAGCGCGGGGCCAAGACACCCTGCGACGGGAAGCAGCCAAAGGTCGCGCGTGAGGCCGCACGAACCGCGGCGGCGCGGCGGAGACCCTCGGGTGGGAACTGCGCGTTCGCCTCGGCCACGCTCAAGGCCTTGGCGGACCCGTCGTGCATCGTCAGCAGCGCGCCAAGATCGTCGGCGACGAGCTCGCTGACCTCTTGCATCGTGATGGTGGCGAGCTGGAAGCCGATGGCGGCGTCGCTGGTGTTCTCCAGGCACACCGGGACATAGCCGCAGTGGTTCATCGCACAGGGCTTGAAGACGGCGAGCGGGAGAGTGCGGATGAGTGCACTCGCGCCCGTGCCTGCCCCTGCCACGGCAAGGCTGGCCGCGTCTCCGCGGTGGATCTGGCACGACACAATGAAGCACGTAGGCGGCACAAAACCCGATCTCTCCACCGTGCGAAAGGAGGCCGTCACGGCGGGCTGCACGTAGCACTCCAAGGACTGCGCAAGGATGGGCTGGACCGGCACAAACTCGGCCTTCTTGAGGCGCACCTGGAACTGAATCGACTCCCCGGGCGGCACCTCCTGCTGCTCCGGCACGACGCAGAGTGGTGAGTCCGCCGGCACGCACCACGACGCCCGCGCGGCCGTGTTGGACGTGTTCAGCACGGACACCACGTTTGCGACGGTGGACGTGCCGCTGAGGCTCACGCCAGACCGGGTGTCTGTGGGGGAGCCAAAGAGGAGTGGCGACTTGCACTCCACGGCAAACGGGCAGCGACCAACCGCACGCGCGGTGCCGCCGACGGTGCTGTAGAAGAACGCGTCCGAGACGAGTGTGTCGTAGTCGATGCGGTTGCTGCGCTTCTCGAGAAAGCTCGTGCCCCCAATCGCGGTGCGGCTACCCAGCTCGTTCTCAATGCTGCGCCAGGCGTGAAGCAAGGTCTCGTCGTCATCGGACAGCACGCCGCTGCCAGGAGGAGCACCATCGTGATCGGCGTGTGCGGCCAGCGCGGTGAGTTCTGTCGGGCCGAGGCAGCCCAGCCCGCGGCTCATGCGAAGGTGGTGCGCCTCCACGTCACGCAAGGCAAGCGGCAGCGCGCGCTCCTCGCTGTTGTAGGCGGTGCCAAAGACATCGAGGAAGAGCGCCTCGGCCGCCCCCTCTGCCACAATGTAGAAGCGACGGAGGTAGTTCATCGTGAAGCTCGGGTTGAACTCGACGCGGAGCAGGAGGTGCCCCGCGGCAGGCACCACGCCGGAAGCCGGGGACACGGTCAGCGCAGCGCCAGGCATCGCACCAAGCACGCTAAACACCGCCGGTGCATCGCCCGAGTTGCGGAGATCGACGTTTTGAACAAGACCGCGTCGCACCGTTTCATCGCCACGCAGCAGGGCGTCGAGGTCCACGTTGCCAAAGTCAACCGCGGTCGTGGAGGTGCGGAGTCGCGCGCCGGCGACGACACCGGTGCACTCCACCAAGAGTGGACTCGCCGCTGCCGTCTGGACCTGGAACTCGCTGCGCAGCGCCAGCCCCGCCGGCAGCCCTGCGACCTGGCACCGGACGGTGAAGGTCTGCGAGCCGCCGCTGGGAATCACCACAATCACTTGCGGCGGTTGCGGCGGCGACGACATCGCGGGGTCAGCTGCTGACTTGACAGCTCCCGATGACGCGACCGGGGCGGTGACTATCGTGTTTTTGCTGTCGCCGGTGCCGTTCGTCTTTTGACGACCCGCTACAGGCACCACAGGCGTCACGCTGAACGGGCACGTCAGGCCGTCGTCGACGCGTTGAACGGTGACGGTCGCGGGGACCAGCGACGGATTGGCGACAGTGAACTGGGCAGAGACCGGGGCCCCCGCGGCGACACGACCAAACGCGATGATGCCCGCGTTCGAGGCTGGCGCCAGGCCCGCTGCCACGGCCGGGTCTTGCGGTCGCAGGAGCAGCGGCGCCGCGCCACCGCGTGCAGACAGCCTGCTCACCTCCCTGACCTTGCTCAACTGCGGTGCGGCATCCGACGCGCTCGGGTCGGGGAAGACCAGGCGCGTGTACGGGAACTTGCCGATACCCGAGAGCTTCACCGTGGCCACGATCTCCTCGATGTCGGTCATGTGGCACACCGCCTGCGCCACCATGACACGCGCGTCCTCGGGGGAGAAGCTCGCGGTGATAGCCATGGACTCGCCCGGCTCCAGCGCACCACGCACCGGCTGCATCGCAAAGGGGGCGGGCACATCCCAGTAGAAGCACATGGGCACGGTGCCGGCGTTCTGCACCGTCAGCTCATGCGTGGTCGTGCCGTACACGGGGCAGACGTCGAAGTCGTGCGAGGCGGGGGCACGCAGCTTGGCGAAGGGGGTGAGGCACTCCAAGTGAATCTCGAAGGTGCCGCGGCCCTGCACGCCCACCTCGATGCGGTCGTGCAGCTCGACCAGCTCGGTCGGCTTGAAGCGAATCTCCAGCTCGTAGCTCATGCCGCCGCGCAACGTGATCGGTTCCGGGAACGGCGTCAGGAACACCGTCTTGCGCTGCGGCAGCTTGCACGTGATGATCTGTGCGCGTGAGTCCACATTTTTGATGACAACGCGCCGCACCTGCTCATCACCGGCTTCCCACGTCTTCCAGACGACGCGATCGGTGCTGTCAACACCAAGCGTGCGTCGTCGCTGCTCGCGAGACGTGGAGGACGGCATATATATATGCTGACTATCGGGCTGGGTGTTCTTTCTTTCTTTTTGTTTCTTGTTTGTTCCTTGAGCGCGCTTGCTGTGGTTTCGCAAGCACGTTTTTTTTTTTTCGACACCAACTGAAGCGTGGGTCTTTTCGCTGTGCTTCCTTTCTTGCAAACCTGTTTGTATTTTTGTTGTTGTTGTGTTTCAGTGTGCGGTAGTGCCACGTAGGAGAGAGCGAGACGAACGGGAAAGGAAGGGACTTGAGTGTGGTATCAGTGACAACGAAGGGTTCCGCCAGTCCAGCTCAGCTGCACGCAGTAGCATTCAGAGGGTGTGAGAGAGAGGAGGGAGTCGTTGCACTGACGTGAGTGCAAATACCGCCTTCGAGGTAAGTGTGTGGTGATTTGTGTCGTTGAAACAGAATTGAAAGGACTGGAGCAAACAAAGAAGAACACAAAACACGACGATGCCACTTCAACACCAATAACAAAACGCACAACACAACCGTTCATCTCACTGCGATTACCGCTCAGTGGATCGCCAGAAGCGCAGCACCAGATAGCCGAGCAGCAGATAAATGACGAAGCTCGCTGTGAGCACCACCACGTACCACGGCACATCCGTGTCGTGGAAGCCCAGGCTGTCCGCGTACGCCGTGCCGGAGCGCACGCACGGATAGAGAGGCACGCCGTCCTCTCCTCTGCCATCAACGGCTGCCGTCACTGAGCTTAGATCCAGCTCAGGACAGGTCAGCGTCAGACCCGTGAACTCGTTTGCCACCACGGCCGCAAACGCATAGCGCACAAACGAAACGTACTTGATCCACCGCCAGACAAGCGGGATCTTATCCAAGCTCACCAGCATGCCGCCCGTTGGCAGCAAGTACAGCACGAGAAGCAGCGAGGCGGTGATGTTGGCCGTGGCGTAGTTCTTCGCCAGGTTCGAGACGAGCAAGCACAGGCCGTAACTGTTCAGCATCACCAGCACACACACGACGTCAAAGATGACGAAGCGATACCAGCTCAGCTGCAGCCCAACCAGGAGGTACACGGCGGCGTTGAAGGCTGTGTTGACGAGAATGCCGAACGGCACGTCCTGCACCATCTTGCCAATGTAGTAGGCGCCAGCCGAGTACATGCCGTTGCCGTGCTCGCGAGTGTAGAGAGCCCGTCCCGTGAGATAGGTGTCGAGGTTGCCGAGGGACGAGAACGTCGTGTTCATCATGACAAAGAATAGCACACCCATGCGACTCCGGATCGATTCCTGGTCCTGCCCGACGCGGTAGTAAATGGAGCCAATGAGGAGCGCGAAGACCATCGCCACGGAGACGGAGACGATGGTGGCGATGGGGTCCCGCATCGTGTTCAGGACACACCGGGTCGCGACAACACGGATTTGCGTCCACGTCCCTCGAAAGTACGGCGAGGCATCCACATCCGCATCAGCAGCGCCAGGGTATGGCGACAGGAGCGGCACCTGTGCGTCTGCCCCCACTGGAACACCGCGGCCCGCATCACCCTCGTCATCGCCTTCCGGATAGCCATGCCGAACACTCGTCTCTTCGTGCCGACGTGCCACGCGCAGACACTCAGCGAGCTCGGCCTCGATGGCATCGGCCCGCAGCGCTTGAAACGCCGCGGCGATGTCGCGTCCTTGCGTTGGGGGCGGAATGTGCGATGCGTACGGACCGTACTCAGCCGCGGTCTCCTCATCCAACGAAGAGACGGCGTCGAGAAGGAAGTCGGCCGGGTTCTGCGGAAACGACATGCGCACACCGAGACTCTCGAAGAAGGGGACGGCCTCCACGGCGGGGCCGAAGTACGCCTGCTCACCGGCTGCGTTGAGAAGCAGGACGCGGTCGAAGAGCTGGTAGATGCTGGCGCGCGGCTGGTGGATGGAGAAGACGACAGCCATGCCCGACTGCGCGAGTGATTTCAGGAGAGAGAGCAGGTGCAGCGCGGTAAACGTGTCGAGGCCGGTGGTGGGTTCGTCCAGGAGCAACAGCGATGGCGCCGTGACAAGCTCGGCCGCGACGGCGCACCGCTTCTTCTCGCCACCACTGATCCCACGGACGAGACTGTTCCCAATGCGGCAGTGGCGCACGTTGTCAATGCCCAGGAGCTGGATGACGCGCTGCACCCGGGCCTCGATCTCCGCAGACGAGAAGCTCGGTGGAGTCCGCAGCGTGGCGGCGAAGCGGACGGTTTCTTCGACGGTCAGAAAGCTGTAGAAGAGATCCTCCTGCTGCACGTAGCCGCGCTGGCGGCGGTAGCAAGTGGCATCGATTGGATGGCCGTTGAGACACACGGTGCCACGGCTGAGGCCCTTGGTGCGGCGCTGTGCGAGGACGTCGAGAAGCGTGGTCTTTCCGGCTCCAGACGGCCCGAGGATGGCGAGCATGGTGCCGCTCTCCACGTAGCCCGTCACGCCACGTAGTATGTTGCGGTACTGGCCACCGACGTGCATGCCGTACGTGATGTCCTGGAAGGAGAGCAGCACGTGCGGCGTGTCGTGTGAGGAGCTGGTGAGTGCTACCGAAGCCGACTGCGCCATGCGCACTTGAGACTGCGACGGCGAGTGCGTCATGCGAATGCTGGCATGCGTCTTGCTGTGTGTGTGTGATGGTGTATCTGTGGTGAGAGTGAGAGTGAGAGGATGGGGAACGTGGATGCAGTGTTGATGAGAAGATGAAGCGCGAGAAACATAACCATGTCAGGACAAGGTGGAATGAGCAAAAATTTGAATCGGGCTTGGCGTCAGAAGTGCAAGCTCTGTAAATAACATAATATAAGGTTCGTTGGCTGTGCGCACCCATCTTGGGTTTCACGCGAACGGATAATCAAAACGGAAAGAGCAAGGGAGGAAAACAAAGCAGAGAAAAGAGAAGCGGAGAAAAGAAAGAAAGAAAGAAAGAAAGAAAGCACACGTGCTTCGAGTTCTGACAAGCCAATCTGGTGCATACACACACCAGCCACGCATTCTCATCAGTAGGTTGGTTCAATGGCCTTCCAACCTCCTGGTCTGCGGAGGAGGAGCCCTTCCTGTTGAAGCTGCTGAAGCACGACATCAACAGGGTCACCCATGGCAGCCGCCCCACCAAGTGAATCGTACAGCGACGCCGCGTGGGTCTGCGGGACAACCCCGCCTGCATCGTTGTGCAGGTGCCGCTGATGGTTCAGAAGCAAGCCGTGCAGGAGCAGCTTGCTCGCTTTGCGACTACGCGGGCGTTTCCCACCTGCGAGGGGCCCAGCAGCTGCGGCTGCGGGTGACGCCAGGGACGGACGCCACGCCGCTGCGGTCTCACCCACGACGGTCCGCAGGCACGCGTCGCGCTCACGCTGCGACATGGTCACGCCGGCGACCGTCACGGCAGGCGCCGCACCGTGCAGCAGGCATGCGCGCGTGTGGAGGTGCGCCTGATAGCATTCCCACACATCCGCCGCGAGCTGGCCAGGATCCAGATGCGGTGGGTTGGGCGCGCCGCCCATGGCCGCCTCGCACGACGCGACGGTGATCGTCTCCAGCACCGCACGCGCGAGGAACAAGCCACACAGTGTCCGCAAAGCCCCGCCCAGGTCCATTGCTGTGACGATACCACACGAGTAGCCTGCACTGCCGCTGCTGCCCTCGCTAGAAGTGCCTCTCAGGGAGGCAGGTGGGGGCAGGACGCGCGTGGTTGGCCGCGTGGCCTCTTCCAGGCTGATCACGTTGGCGTACAGCAGCGAGATGAAGTGCGCGTGAAGGTCTTGCCACGGCGGCAGGCACGCCAGGAGCTGCGCCTCTGACGGCGCCGCTGCCATCAGGTCGTGCAGCAGCTCAGCATCAAGAGCCCCGACGAGCTGTTGCTGCTGTTGTACTTGTGCCACCGCCGATGATGATGACGACAAGGCGGCCGGTGACGCTGAGCGCGGCCACGCCTGACGTGATGGCGACGGGCTGGCCGATGACGACGGACACGCACGTGATGCGCTGCGCGACTGTGAGCTCCGCGCAAGGGAGCTGGCGACGGCGTTGTGACCAATGGCCACCGTGTCCTCCAGCGAGAGCCGCGGCGAGAGCTGAATGGCAAGCGGGAAGCTTTGCGCCAGGGCACTGGCGTGACGGCTCTCGTCCTGTGCCGTGGCCGTGATCTGCGTCGAGCAGGGTACGCATAACCCATCGAGGTTGGGCACGCCTGCGGCACCGCCACCGCGCGGAAGCGCAATCCCGCAGGACTGCTGGGTCAGGAGCTGGTGCAGCGCGGCAGGCAGCACCGTCGTGTCGTCCGCCTTTTCCGCGCCGCAGGTCTCGTCGAGGTCGTCGAGAAGCAGCGCGCTGGCGGACGTGGCAGAACCGGCGAGCACGACGCCCCCGTTCGACCACGACCACGTCGATTCGAGGGACGCACCGCCGGCTGCACCGCCCGCGAGACGCCGCTGCGTGACCTGCGTGCGGCTGGTGCGCTCCGCGAGCGCGGGCCCGTAACCAGCTGCGGCTGCCGTCAGCAGTGACGACCGCCCGCTGCGACTGGGGCCAACCAGAAGCAGATGAAGCGGTGCCCAGTGTGATGCGCGGCCCCGACTACTTGCATCGTCCGTCTCAGCCGACCGTGCGCGGTACAGGGTATGCACCATTGTGAGCAGCAGCACGTGCTTCGCCATGTCCTGCCCCACAATGAGCGGCTCCACACAGCGCGCGAGTGCCAACAATGGGAGCTGCCGTGCCGCCGCGAGCCGACCGCGCCGACGATCTTGAAGAAAGTAGTTGGTCGACCCCGGGTGCGGTGTCACTGCCGTGGCCTGACTGACTGCGAGCGCGTAGCTGAATCTGGATGCTTGCCGCGCGGCGTGTACAACACGCAACGGTTGTGCCGTCGCCGTCTGCGACATGTAGTAGTGCACGTGCCAGACTTGCCCCAGCGCAGTCACTGATAGCTGCGGCATGGAGGAGCTGGTGTCGCACAGCACGCCATCGCCAAGCGCCAGTGCCGCGTGTCGCGTGCGCTGCTCATCTTCAACAACGAGAAAGACGCGGCGTGTCCAGCGGGGCGTCAGTGGATACGGCCGTCCACAGCGTGTGCACAGCCGCCCACCGTATAGGCGGTGGAGCTCGATCGAGTGCGTCGGCTCCCTCGCAGCGGCGTGCGAACGCGAGGAAGTGAAAGACAGACAGTAGGTGCACGCGCCAACGTGCCAACCGGTCTGCGCAAGATCAGACGCGCACGGCGCAAGCCGGAGACCAACGATTCGCCAGATCCCACAGCACAGGCTCTTGTCGTCGCCCGCGCTTTGAGAGACGCGCATGAGAGCTGCCACGTCACGCCTGGCCGCGTCAATCTCTGACTCGAAGGAGGGCACACAGAAGGGTGCGAGGCCGGTGATCGCGCTGTGGTGGCTCAGGCAGCGCAGGACGTAGACGGCGATCGGTTCGTCGGGCTGTGGCCAGACTGTCTCTGACCACGCCGCCCGCAAGAGTGCTGGCGGTGGTGGGAGATGTGTCCAGAGGGAGCACAACGCGTGCGGCGCCACGTGCTGGTGCAGGAGGTGCTCGGGGTTGAGAAGAGCCGCGGCACTTTCCAGCCAGGCTTCGGCCTCGGCCACAACAGCAGCAGACGTCATAACTGTGTGAGTGAGTGAGTGTGCTTTGGTGTGGTGACGAGGCGAAGGAGGAATGATATGTGCGGGTGTGTGTGTGTGTGTATTTTGGGTATAGTAGCACGCAAGAGAAGGATGGCGCGCGACCACTGGCAAACCAGCTCTTAGACGATATATCGACGTGTGTGGCTCGGCAGACGTGTCCAGCTTCTGTTTCTTTTCTTCTTCTTCGTGGATTCGTGTTGTGTTTATGTGTTACTCGTGAAAAGGCAAATACTGAGCTCTGAATGACGAACCAAACCGGCTGATTCCCCGCTGATCTAAGACTGGATGGCCCACAGGGCTATAGCGGCACGCTTGCTGTCTGCGAGTGCCGCCTTGTACGCCTCGATGTAGATTTCACCCGCGAGCTCGCTCAGTGCCTGGCGATAGGCCTCGCCCTGAATCGCGGTCGACCGTTGCTGGCTGTCCCGCTCAGCCATACGCAGATCATCATCGCCGCCTGCGTCTTCCATCGTTGACTGAGTACTGTTCTTTCTTGTCGTTGTAAGGGAGAGCTTTTGTGTGAGGGGAGGGGAAGGGGAGTTGAGTGAGAGAGGAGTAAAAGCGAGAAAGAGACGAACAAGAATCGGTCACCAAACACACGATGCGAAGCTCAGTCGTGACCATGACAATGATGTGTACACATGAAACACGAACGGTTTGTGGGCTGTTTGGCTGCTGCCACAGAGTGGGCAGGATGGAACAAGCACCCACACATTATCACACAAGAGTCTTCAGAATGGTGACTGGAGTTGCTCTCACACACCTTTGACGCACCGTTTAGCTTCATCGTGACTGTGCCACCACAAATCACGTGTGCACTCTGCTATTTTCTTTTTTTTGTTCCGATGAGCGAACCAAACGTCAGATATGCTCTCTCTCCTCAACAGAGGGAGGAGACAAAGAATACGCACACCAACAAACACCCAAACACAATAGAACACCCGTTTAAGCCAGCTTCCATTACTTGTTGAAGCGCGGTGTGCGTGCGTTCGCACGGGCGCCACCCGAGTTGAAGAACGTCTTTGGCCCCGACGTGGTGCGTGGCGCACGCATGCGCGCATTCTCGCGCCGGACGTTGATGCGAACCGCGTTGTGGGTGGGAAGATTACCGTCGTAGTTCATCCAGTCCAACACATGACGCGTGCGCTGGCGCAGCTTGGGCGACACGGCGGCGGGGTCGTAGTCCCACTTGACGAGGTGGCTCATGCGCTCCTCAGGCGTGTCGCCATACCACTGGTAGTCGATGCGCAGGTACTGATTCTGCAGAGGACGCTCGTTCAGCTGGCGCGTCACCTCCTTTGCGTCCTGCACGCTCTCGCCAAGCTGCTCGCAGGTGCGCACGACCTGACCGAGCAGCTCCTCGGCCGCGCTGGCCACCGTCTGCCCTTCGTTGACACGCACGGGGACCAACTCCGTGCGGCCGTCCAGGCAGTGCACCACCACCCACGGTGTCTCGCTGTACTCGAGCAACATCTCCGTCTCCACGTACACCTGCGAGTTGTGAAAGGTGATGGGGATCAGGAACTCACGGGAGAAGCGCTTCGCCGCCTCAGCAGCCGTCTTGCCCGCCGGCGTGGACTGGCACTGGCTGTAGTAGACGTAGATGGACTTGGTGAAGGGGTGGACCTTCACGGTGCGCTCGAGCAGCATCGCGTACGGCCAGATCACCTCGCACGCCTCGTTGCCGAACTGGTTCTTTGGCTTGGGCAGGCCCTTGAAGGGCTCGTGCGAATCCCAGCTCTCTTGCATCGTCAGGTCCCACTTCTTCACAAACTTGAACTCGGCCGCTTCCTTCGGTGACGTCTGACGCTTTCCCGGACCGCGATGAAAGCCGGTGGGCTTGCGGTCGGTGGAGCTCGGGACGTCCTCGACCTGCTCAAGACCGCGCGATGGCCTCGTGGGTCGCATGGCGAGACTACGGAGGCTGGTGCAGAGCGCCACGGAGGCCCCGGCCCCTGCGAGGTGCGAGGAGTGCAGGAGACGCTGCATGCGAAGAGAGGCCAGGCGAACGACGGAAACACACAACAAGAAAACAAAAAGGAGGCAACAGCCAAGAAGGAAGAAATCACTCGTGAGATGACTTCTTCACCACTTCATCACGAGGAGAGATGGGTGCGAATAGGGAGGAGGGGGAGGGATAGAAATGTGGAGTGAAGTGAAGTGAGAAGATGTGCTGAGCGAGACGTCCGCGTTGCTAAAGGCGGCATAACCACGCATCCAGAGAGTGTGTGTGAGTGAGAACAGTTCATGCTGTCAGGTGCCACTGCGTGGTGTACAAGCCTGAGAATAGCGAAAGTGAAGCAAGTTTTGTCTGGTGATCAGGTTGTGAGATTTGATGTGTTCAAAGAGAGACATGCAACATGCTGATGTTTTTTTACGATTCTCCGCGCGCGAAAATCATTACGACGCGATTGGTCCGCGCGTCGCAACGGTTGGCGCCGCGTCACACACGGGCAACACACACACACACACACACACAACGGGTCAGGTGCAAATCAGATTTCAAGGACTAGAGTTTGAATCTCATTGCGGTTCACTCGGATATATGCTTGTTCTCATTGCTCTTCATGCTTGCACACTCACATTCACAGCCACCAGCACAGGCACCATCACATTCACAGCCAGCACCCACGCGCACGCGCACCAACTCGCTTCAGCCGGTAATAGGATTTGCAATNGCGCGCGGTCCGGCACCAAGCACAGAGAGAGAGGACAGGGAGAGGGGAGGAAGAGGGGAGGAGGCAGACACACTGGCACGGCGCTCAGCGGATGACGCTTAACAAAGCTCAGTCACCACACATCAGATGGCCGACGCGCACGCGGCAGAACCAACGCACGCGCCGACCTAACGTTGTTATTGTTTATGCATCACACCACCGTGCCAGCGGACCGTCCACACACACACAGATAGAGAGCACTCACACGCAGTCTCGCACATCACCCGACCACAGGGGAACCGGTTCTCCCGCTTGCGGCTTGAAAATGAGTGCTGCAGCGATGCCCCATCACAACAGACACACGCGCGCGCCAGCCACAAAGAAGAGTTTGGAAGGATCTCAAGTACGAAAAAGGGGAAGAAATTGATGACAACGACAAAGTAAGTGGCGACGAAGAGAGGGAGGAAGAGAGGAAGAGAGGAAGAGAGGAAAGGACAATGAGTGTGTGAGACGGAGGGCACGATGCGCACGACTCATCCGAAAACAGGACGATCACAATCATCACGAGGAGCATACAGCCCAAAGGATCTGGTGGCGTGTGAGGTGGACGCTGGTTTAGATGCATTCTGCGCAGGGTGGAATGTGATCTAGCTACTGTTTCGCTCTTTTTTTTTGTGGTGCAATGCTTGTCTGTTAAACGTAACAAAAAATGCCGTCCGTTTTCTTCGGTTACCCCGTTACTGCGTCGTCGCCGCGCGGAGGGCCGCCAGTCGCTGGTGCCGCGTCATGTTTAGCACACGTGGGCAGCCGTCGCGGTCCTTCTCCAGGCTCACGCAGTAGGGGCAGTAATAGGCCAACTCAGTGGTACCGGTGTTGCCGCACATGACGCAGCGCTCCTCGCCCTCCGGCACCAGACCGCAATCGTCGCACAAGTGCACCTCGCGCATCGTCGGCAGCACCTCGTCAAACTGCAGGTCACAAATCACGCAACGGCCCTCGTGCTTGCGGCACACGAAGCCGTACGAGACGCCGGTGGCTTTGCGGCACATCTGCAGCTCTTCGCGAGAGTGGCGGAGCATCTTAGGCGAGATGAACTGACAGCAAAACAGTCACAATGGGTGAGCACAGTGAAGCAATCCAAAAGCGCTTCTAATCGCAAAGAAAAAAAACAACGAGACTATCACGAAAGAGGTACCACACACAAAACAAGAGTGAGTGTTTCACTGAAATGTGAGAAGGGAGTCAGGAAGAACGATGAAAAGGGGGAGAATGTGTGCTTGTGTGTCGAAGTGAGACGAGAGAGGGGGTGGCTGCCGTGGACTACGCTGTGAGAGCGCCACACACAGGGACGGAGAACGATGGACGCACAGTGCTCGCGGCGCGCGCGAACACCGTCTGTCAAAGAAAAAAAAAACACCACAAGGATGAAAGTTCGTGTGTCTTACAGGGGAAGGCGTAAATCTCGTCCACCGATCGCATGTTGTCTGGTTTCAAGGTCTCTGGGTAAACAAGGAGAACACAGGTTTGCTTTCCTCTTTTCACTTTTGCATGCGTCGGCGGCGTTGACTGTGGTGCACAACAGCCACCGCGAAGCAAACACATTCTCTGTCATTTTCACAACGGAGGAGCCGTTTTGTGTGTCAGCTTCTCTCACTCACGCCGACGGGCACGCGTGGTGGCTGGCCACTCTGACGCTGCCACATCACCCATCAGCGTCCGGTCATCGCTGAAGAGCTGATCGGCGGCTTCAGCGTACGTTGACGCGGACGGGGTGCTCGCTGTTGTTGTTGTTGCCGGGCTGCTCTGTTGGATGGAGCTCAAGACGCGCTGTCGCTTGGTGCGTGCCCTGTGCAGCGCCGCCTCCACGTGGGCGAGCTCCTCTGTTGCGCTGGCCGATGTGGTCAACACTGACTCCGCGGGTGCCGCTGTCTGCGGCGAGGCTGGCGGTGGTGGTCGCATGCGCAGGCGTGGGACGAGCGGCTGGACGGAGCCTCCACCGAACCCGCGCGCATGCTCGGCCGACAGCGGCAGAGGCGGCACCACCGCACCCGTCGCCAGCGGCGTCGCGCTGGTGTTGGAGGCTGCACGGGGCTGGGGGGTTTCGTGCGGCGGGACTGCTGCTGCAGGTGCGGGTGCTACTGCTGCTGCGGGTCTGCGACGACGTGCCCCACTCGCATCGCGCCGGCCAGGGTTGCTGCGACCAGGGCTGGCAAGGACCAGGAGCGACACAAGGCTGCTGGTGCTGGCGCTGTGCTGGGTGCCGCTGAACACGCTCTCGGTACTGGTGGTAGGGTAGCGGCAGAGGGGGCAGGCTGGGTGCCGCACAATCCACGGCCGCAGACACGTGCCATGGAGACGGTGCCCGCACGGGAGCTGGCGCACCGCGTCGCGTGCGTAGAGAGGCTCGCGGCAAATCGCGCAGATGTCGTCACTGGAGACGTCCCGCGGTGGCGCAACGTTCGGCAGCTGCGGCTGTGTGCCTGTGCTTGGCTGTTGGCCAACAACCGGGAAGGCATCGAGCACGCTCTGGTACGCCTTGAGCTTGCGAGAGGCGCGGTGGGTGAGGTAGAGTCGCACCAGAAGCGCGAGCTGAAAGGCGATGGGCAGCTGCGGCGGGCTGTATACCCAGGCGGACACGAGCACCAGCATGGCGTGCAGCTTGCCGCAGATCAGCGCAAACTCCTCCGAGTGCGGGTCGACGACAGCGCTGTCACCCAGCACAAAGCGGCTGAGGTGCGTCGCGAAGGGCAGTTGGACCGGACCGCGCACCACCACGCGCAGGGCCGCAGTCGTGAGCCCCAGCAACACCTCCCAAAGGAGCCCGAGCGTGGCGACGATCGCTGCGTACCAGACGTTCACGTTGACGTGCCGCAGCGCATCCGGCACCGTCGCGTCCGCGTTGGGGTCGCACGTTGCGAGGTACGACCACTTGAGCGCGAGCACGATGGCAGCCAGCGTGTAGCACACGACAAGCTGCAGCCGCTCCCAAACGGAGCTGTTCGTGTTGCTCGATCGCGAGCTTTGGAGCCAGAGCTGCAACGACATCACCCAGGCCGACAGGGAGGCGTGTGTGATGATGCACGCCGTCCAGCTGTCCAGCATGCTGCCCGCATAGAGCACGAGGAAGGTGATGCTGAGGGATGTGGGCCAGAGCTGTATCACGGTGCTCACCACCACCTCTCTCGAGCCCGCACGCAGCCATCTGCGCCACGAAAAGTGCAGGATTTTGCCGATCGCATCGTAGACGATGACAGTCATGACGTACGCCTGGAAGGTAGCGCAGTGCCAGATGAACACCAGCACCACCCGATACGTCACCACGCTCCAGTTCCAGTACAGGAGCAACGATAGGGCGAGCGACACCAGTGGCAGTGCCTGCGAAAGATCCGCCACGATGGCGAACATGACGAGAAAGAGAGAGTGAGAGAGTGAGAAATACGAGGCACAGATATACACTGTCTGTGTATTGTTTCTGTTTGGGGTTTCTGTGAGGATGAGAGAAAGAGGAGGAACAACGAGGAAAAGTGACAGCAACAACAACAAAAGAGAAATGAAAAAAGCAGCCTGCGGCACTGCCTTTGATCTGTATTTCTGGAGTTCGAATTACCTTTTGGTGAGAGACAGAGAAACACTCACACACACACAGATATTGAGGTGAACCTGGGAACCAAATGGGCTTGGGATGCGTGCGTGTGTGAGAAACAAAGAAGGAAACAGAGCGATGGAGGTGGAGGGAGAGACAACGAGTGGTGTGACGTGAGAAGGATGGGCTCGAAATCTCATTTGCCTTGACCACCTCCCGCCTTTTTTCTTCGTTTGTGCTTTCGCCTTGTTGCGGAAGAGAACGGCGGGCTGGGGGCCGGGGGAGAGGATGAAATGAACTTACATTGACGTTTTCTGCGTTTCTGTTCGGAAAGCACGACACAGCGGCACCGCTGGTTTCGTTGTTCTACCAGTTTGTATCACTGTTCTTTTGTGTTTCTGGGTATTTGTTTGTACGCTCAGATCGAGAGAGAGAGAGAGGCTTTCAGCGGTCGTAGCACAACTCAAAAGAGTGGGTTCCAACCAACGTAGGCTCGTGACAAGACGGCAGTGTTCTGTGCCAGATCCATCAGCTGACGAACATAGGTGGCTTCCGCCACGCGCTCATCGTGTGTCGCTTCCACAACCTCGCTTTCCTCATTCACAGCGGATGGTGTGCGCGCGGACGGCTGAGAAAGCACGGCCGCACGAATACGCGCCAGAAACCAGTGTCCCGCGCCGCCAGCCGCCGCTGCGTTCTGCTTTTCGTAGTCGAGCACGTGGCGGTTGTAACGCAGGCTGGCGAGCAGACTACTCCACGCGTTCTCGAGGTCGAGCTTGCCGGCGACACCATCGAGCTTGCGGCGTGCGTAGGCGGCGCGCTGCTCAGGCCGCAGCTGCTTCCACTGCGTGAGTGGCTCGTGCACAAAGGCTTGCGCGAGGCTCTCGAGGACACTGCGGTGGCGCCGCAGCGTGTGCAGGACCGTCACCATCGCACTGGCCAGTGCCTCCTCTCCCAGCAGTCCGCACGCCTCCTTGATCTGCGGCGTCAGGCGGAACGGCACGAGCTCTGGGATCGGCAGCGTCTCCGTCGCCGAGCCAAAGGCGTGACCGTAGTCAATCCCGATCAGATGCCCCGTGGTGGTGTCAATCAAGAAGTTGGACAGGTGCCGGTCGCCAATGCCGAAGACGTGCGAGGTGATGGAGAGCGCCGCGTTGCTCTTGCAGAAGCCATCCCGCACGCCGTACCAGCGGCACAGCGAGGGGCTGATCTGCTGCAGCCCACGCTGCAACAGGCCGTGTGGTGTACTCGCCACGAGGCCGTCGTACCACTGGCCTGCCGCAGCCGGCGCGTCCTGCCAGAAGGACTGAAGGTAGGCTGTGGTGCCCCCTCCGTAGCGCTTGCTATACGCCTCAAGCGCCGGCTCCCTGGCCAGCCGCTGGCCGTGCTCGCGGTCCATGACGCTGTGAAGCGTGTCCGTGTGCGCCACCCACTGCACCAAGCCGACTTGCGCGGACAGCGGGATCACCGAGTAGGTGTGCACGAGGAGGCGAGGCGTCGCACCCTGCGCGTGGAGGTGCTGGTTCAGCACACAGAAGAGCTCCTCCACGCGCTGATCGAGGCGCAGGTCGTCGCCGCCCTTCGCGAGGTAGACGTGCGTGCTCATCGTGGAGGAGTACAACTCCAGCCGCTTCGGACGCTGCACCGAGCTGAGCACACGCACCATGGGGTGCGCACCGACAATGCTGGCGACGCCCAGCAGCGCCTTGTCGGTTGACGTGACGGCGAAACCAGCGCCGCCGCCTGACGCGGACACGGCTGCGTGGCTCTGTTCAAGGGCCAACACGGGCTGCATGGGCATCTCCAGCGCATCCGCGGTGTCGTCGCCGCTCGCGCGATCGGCGGCGTGACAGAGCAAGCCGTCCAGCTTCACCGAGTAGTCCGCGATGCGGGCCGTGGCGACGGCGGGCGTGTGCTGCGCGAACTGCGTCAGCGAGTCTGAGGCGCCACGGTAGGCCTGCTTGAAGAGCTCCCAGTTGCGCGAGAGCGTCACGGCGCTTGCTGGGGCCCTGCTGGGCACAGCGCTCGCCGCAAACCCACTCAACACGCGCACCGCGGTCTCACGAAAGCGCAGGCGCACGGTTTCCTCCGGGTCCATCGCGGCCGCGTCGGCAAAGGTCTGCCAGCAGCGCTGATAGAGCGCATTGGCTTCGTGAAAGGCCGCCTCCGCAGCGGTGTCGACAAAACGGCGGTAGACCTGCGCCAGCACTCGCAGCTCATCACGGAGTCGCATGACGGGCTCGTGAAGGGCCAGCAACTCGTCAGCAAGCAGACGCGCGCGCCACAGGCGTCGCTCACCCTCCAACACGAGGCGAAGCTGCTGGAGCACCGTCTTTTCGTTGGGTGCGAGAGCCGCCTCCAGTGCCACGAGCTCCTCCTTGGCACAATGGTAGGGGTAGTACACGGTCTGCGGTGCAGCCTGCGCGAGGCGCACAAGGAGCTGCGCAGGCACGACTTGGTGTGTGCGGAGAAGTGTGCTGATGAGCTGCGAGGGCCACGGCAACCAGATCGTGGCTGGGAGCTCGACCAGGCGAGACGCCGCATCGGCTGCGGTTGCCACCTCCGACTCACTTCTCTTGCCACCGCGCACAACATCAAAGAACTGCAGCACACGTGGCACCTGCATCGCGATGTTCGCTTGCACCGTGGTGTCCGTCACACGTCCTGCACCGATCGCCTCGACACACCAGATGAACGTGTCCAGGTAGAGGTGCCAGCACGCGAGTTTCTGCGCTTTTTTGTTTGCGGAGGCCGTGGCCTGCGCCGCACGTGCGCCCGCACTGTCCTTGAGCAGCACATCATCCTCGTCTTCTGTGACGCTGTCGCTGCTGCGACTGGCACGCGCATCATCATTCTCATCGCCATCGTCGTCATCGTCGAGCTGCTGCGCGTTGCCACCAGATCGGGTGAGGCCGCCCAGCACGCGGTCCATCACCGCGAGGAGACGGAGATGCTCATCAACGCTCTCTGTCAGTTGCCGCTGCATACTCGTGGCGTGGACCACGAGTTGGGCGAGCTCAGATGACGACGTCGTTGTTGTGCGCGCCGCGTGGTGGTGGTGGTGGCTGTTGCGGTGATGTGTGGGTGGCAGGATGAGCATCATCGCGCACCACTGCACATCCACGTGCAGTGCACGGCGCTCCTCAGCCGGCAGCTGTTGCGCCTGTGACTCCACACGCCGCTGCAGCCCGTCGATGAGGGCGGTGGTGGTGATGTCCGTTCGCTGCGGGCCCGTGTGCGCGAGCCGGTAGAGGTTGGCGCGCAAGGCTGTGGCATACAACAGTGGACTAGGTGCGTCGTGGCTGGCGCCACTCGCAGCATCACCACCAACCGCAGCAACAGCGTCCAGCAGCGCCTTCACCGCGCCGTTCGTCAGCGGCGAGCGCAACAGTGACTCGCAGCTCTCGCGGCACAGGGCAACGCGCGAGGCGGCGAAGCGCTCCTCCAACGCGTGCCAGGCCTCGGCACCAAACTGGGCCTGGACCGGCTTGGCTAGCGCGGACGTGGCGGCGTGCAGCAGCCAGAGCGCACTGTCGGCCAGCGCCGGCGTGGGGCGAACCAGCGGTGCAAAGCCAACCTGCGCGAGCTCACGCACAACGCGTGCGGCCTCTGCGCGGCCCTCGTCAAGCACCGTCAGCGCGTGCCCGACCTGCTGCGCCTGACGCAGCCGATACGCCTCGCGGCAGGCGCGGGCCGCGGCGCCATCGAGCACGGCATGCGCGCCGCTCAGGCTCTCCAAGACACGCGACAGCCCGCGCTGCGCCTGCGCCTCACACGCTGCCCACTGGCCCCCCAGCAGGCTCTCGGCCGCTGCCTCGAAGGGAAAGTGCGCGCTCGCACGCTCCCTGCCGCCGTCGAGTTCACACAGGACGTCAAAGGCGCCCGGCAGCTGCGTTGGCGCCACGTGCCGGCAGGCCTCCACAGCCACGGCCGCCGCCTCCACCGTGCCGCGCCGGGTCGCCACGA
The DNA here is from genome assembly GCA_030849635.1 of Wallacemonas sp. MBr04. Taxonomy (NCBI): domain Eukaryota; phylum Euglenozoa; class Kinetoplastea; order Trypanosomatida; family Trypanosomatidae; genus Wallacemonas; species Wallacemonas sp. MBr04. Next base: position 46,259 of record JASANR010001477.1, on the reverse strand, counting down.
CGTCTGCGGAGAGTTCGTGCACGGTGTCCCACCGCAGCATGGCACGGGCAGCGCGTGTCTGCCGGCGCAGGAGGAGCGCGTGCAGCGCACTCGACACATCTGACGACGCCTCCGCCGCTGTGGCGGGTGGCAGCTGATCGCGGCACGTTGCCCACAGCGTCAGCGCCTGCTCATACGCGGCGCCGTCCTCGGCGTTCAGGGCACGCTGCATGGTGCGCAGACATGTGCTGAGGTCCGCGCGCACAGAACCGGATGTCTGCGCCACGTCCACAGCGCGCGCGAGGGCCGCCCCGACGAGATCCGTCTCGCCCAGCATCCCGAGCATGTGCGATAGCCCAGTCCAGGCCTGCTGCGCGGCGGTCGTGTTCGCCGTGGAGGCGGCAAGCGGCTCCTCAAAGAGTACTGCCGCCCCAATGGTCTCATCTTCATCGGCGCCCGTGTGGTGGTCACCGTGGCGTGCGACGGCGAGTTGCATGAGCTGCTGCGCGACTGCAGAGGCCGCCGCAATGCCAGCCGTGCCCTGATGCCACCACTGCCGTGCGCTGCAGAGAAGCAGCTCCTGAACGGCGCGGAGACTCAGCACGGGCGTGGCGGCCGTGAGCGTGGCGGTGGTCTTGGCTAGGAACTGGCAGAGCGCGCCCATGGCGGCGGCCTGCTGCTGCTGCTGCTGCTCTTGTTGTTGTTGCTGCACCAGCGGTGCGTGACCGTGTGCCATTGCCGGCGCGAAGAACGGCACACGTCCCTGCGGCCCGTTCGACGTCGTGGCCATCTGGTCGCTGGCTGTCACGGGCGTGTCTTCGCTTGGCAGGACAGCCTGCACCAGCGCCACACACGTCAGCTGGGCGGTGACGGTGTCGTAGAGACAGAGTGCTTGGAGTGGCGCAATCAGAGAGGAGACGGGCACCTGCACATCAGGCAGCTCACCCTCGCGGTACAGCCTGAACAGCACGCGGTGGCGAAGGAGCTGCAGTTGCTCCTCTCTGTCGCGCAGCTCGCGTTCCTGTCGGTCCCGGGTCGCCGCCACCATGTACATCACGTCGCGGCTGCCAGTCGGAAGCGGCCGCAGACGCCGTGCGATCGGCTCTCGCCACGCGCGCTGCTCCGCACCTCTGTCTGCTGCTGCTGTCCCCACCACCGTTGCGCGCGCGGGTAGGAGCTGGGAGCTGACCTGACTTGCCACACGGCGACTGCTGCCGCTCCGAACCTGCCGCTGACTCGCGCTCTGGTGAGTGGTGAGATAGCCGGCCGTGATGCCGCGCGGCTGCACACTGCTGGGAAACTGTGTGGGCTGGCGACGGTGTGTGCCGGTATACAGGGCAAGCCGAGGGTCGTCTCGGGTGCGGGCTCGCATTGATGCCACGGTGTTGGTTTTGGTGTTGGTAGCAGCGGGCCGCGTGCCATGAAGCGTGCTGCTTGGTCGCTGGCTGGCACCGACACTGGTGAATACGACGGACGCACGCGCGGCCGCAACGGCACCCGCGAGCGAGCCGGCCGACTCGGAGAAGAGCGGCGGGGGCTGCTGCCGCGTCTGTGTGGCGTGTGCTGTGAAGCTCTTCGGCACGAACGTGCACTCTGCCAATGGCGCATCGAAGAGGTAGCTTGCGTCACCGTACGCCTTGGTCCGTCGGCACGGTGAGAGAAGCAGCACCGCCGTGTGCCGCAGCCAGCGCGTGTCGCGGCCGACCTCCTCACGCTGACCGAGGCCCTCCAGCAACGCGGCCAGACGTGCAGCGGGGCTGTCCGGGTAGCACGACTCGTCCAGGTGCGCGAGGATGATGTCCTGCACGAAGGGCGAGGAGCCTTCCTCAAGGCCCGCAGTGGTCAGGAGGTGCAGCGTTTGCTCAGCGGCAGTGCGGCCCTGCGCGCGTTCGCTCTCTTGCTCGTTGCTTGGCGGGTTCCCGCTGGTGGCCGCACAGAGAGCCTGCAAACGCACGTGCGCGGCGACGGCGAGCTGAAAGAAGCCGGTGCGCTCCTCTGCTTCGTGGCGCACGGCGTCCAGGGCACTCGCGGAGAGAAACGTCCGTGTGAGCTCGCACACGGCCACAAGGGGCAGCGACGGTGTCAGCAGCACAAGCAGGGCGTAGACCGCCGTCCGCACGGGCCCGCAAAAGCTGCCGAGGGCACCCGCGAACTGCGCACTGACGGTGCTGTAGATGGACGCCGTGACGTCCGGGACGCAGCCGAGGATGTCCAACACGAGCAGCTGCTCCTCCTCCGTGCGCATCGGGAAGCCACCAAAGACGAGCCGTGCGAGATCCGCGGTGACGAGACGCGCGTGGTACGCCTCCACGACGCGCAGCACGTGCAGCACCGTCAGCGCAGCGCGCGACCACAGCGACTCGACCACACCGCGCAGCTGCGTCTCGAGCGTCCCCATCACATCGCGTGCCACGTCGGGCTCCAGACGGCCCGCGGCTTGTGCTTTCTGCGACGGGCTCTCGTACTGCGCCAGCGCCTGCAGCTCCACAGCGATCACCTCGGCCGCCGCGACTGTGAGCTTCACGTTGTGCGTCGGTGCCAGCAAGCGCAGCAGACGATCGTGGAGTGCCTGGACCTGCGCACGGCTCCAGACGGCGGTAAAGCACACACCACTCGCACCGAGCACACCGAGCAGCTGCACAAAGGTCTCCACACCCTCCTTCGACGGCGCATTGGTGATGAGATCGACCACAGGGACATCGCGCAGGCCATCGCACAGCAGAGACGGCCCCATCGCCGCACACACGCCTCGAAAGAGCTCCATGTTGTTGCGCAGGACGTACTGCTCCGAGCTGTCCTCGCCCATCCCTGCGAGCAGAGAGGAAAACAGATACCGCAGAACGCTTGTGGCTGCCGCCGTGGACAGCGCCACCGCCGGTGTGTGTGGCGCCGCCTTGTTCTCCGCAGTACCCTTCCCGCCCTCACCAGCATCACCATCATCATTATCACCATCATCCTCGTCACCACCGGGGCGACGAACCCAGTCAACAATGATGCACATGACTTCGCGGGCGACGTAATGCAGCTGGGTGCCGAGCTGCGGGCTTGCCACAGCGTCCGTCAGCGGCTCCACAAAGTGGTCGGCGTACTTGGCGAAGAACTCGGGCCGCAGCTGCACGAGACGCACCGCCACCAGCTTCACCGCCAGCGGCTGGCCGGGGTGGCGCAGCAGCTTCCACAGCTCCATCACCCACGCTGGCGCCCAGCCCGTGGACGGCACCGTGTGGAACTGCGTGATCATGTAATCCAGTGCGGCAAACAGCGCGCCGAGGCAGGTGCTGCGCCACACGCCATCGAGCACGACGTCGCGCATCGGCCCAGCACTGGGTGTCGCTGCCGTGCTTGTGGTTGCCGGCGCCGTGCCCAGCGCAGCGGCCGAGAGACCACGCTGTCCTGCGCCGAGTGCGGTCATGGTGGAGAGGCGGCCCGTCAAGGCCTGCGACGACGACACAAACCACACGCTCTCCCCACCAGCACCAGTACCAACACCACCACCACCAACACCAACACCGGCGGCCTCCTCGAGTGCACCGTCGATGAGCATGTTGTCCACGAGAGACCCGACCTGGTGCGCCACGTCCGCACGCCCCGCGACGCGTCGGCTGCGGAGCTCCCAGTCGCTGCTGCCCTGGGCCGCTTGCTCCGAGACGTGCGGGAAGTCGCACTCCACGGGCAGCGCGGTGCACCGGCGCGCGTCCACGGCCTTGGACCAGGCGTCCACGTTGGCGCCGTCCAGGAGCAGCTTGACGAAGACGGCCTCCTGCTGCTGCGTCGCCGTCACCACGGCCACCAAGCAGCGCAGAGCCGCCTGGCGGTAGGCGAGCCACTCATCTAGTCCGTCACTCGACGCATCCGCCAGAGACGGGCTGTCCGCGCCACGCGCCGTGTTGCACACCTTGATGAGCGCCAGCACGAGCTCCTTTCCGGTTGTGGTTTGGTGACCACCACCGCTACTGCTGGTGGCCCGCGCTGCGACGTAGGCGTCGTTGATCGCCCCACGCAGCGCCGCGGCGTCGGTGAGGCGGTACATGGCTTCCAGCAGCACCAGCGCATTCGTCTGCCGCGACAGCGGGAGCAGCGGCACGCGACCAGCCTCACCGACCCACTCCGCCACGTGTGCGGTGAAGAAGGCCACCCGCTCCTCGGCACCGAAGCTGGCGAGCACGGGCAGCATCAGACGATACGTCGCGGCCCACCACATGGACGGCGGGAGGCCACCGCACTGCAGCGCGACGCAGTGCTCGCAGAGCTCAAGCCGACCGCGCGTGCTCAGGCGCCGGACGGCATCTCGGACCGTCTCGCCGATCAGATCCGCTTCGGGCAGATCGGTCTGCGCCAGCAGCGGCAGCAAGTGCGTGACCGCGTCCGGCTTGTGCGGGGCCAGCGAAGCCGCGAGCACGACCAGTGTGCGCACGACCCGCGGGAACGCCGAGGCCTCCGTGGAGTCCGGTGCGAGTTCCTTCCAATCCAGCGGCAGCTCGTCGCTCAGGACGGCGAGTAGCACGCCGCGGGCGCCATCGAGCGTACACGCCTGTGGTGGGGGTGCAGTGGCCGATGAGGCGGGTGCAGCGAGGCCACACCCACAGAAAACACGCGCGGACAGCTCCAGCAGGCGCACCGCCGTGGCCGAGGCGAGCAGAGCGTGCGCCGAGCCCGTCCAGCGCGCGCTATCACCCGCCGCGGATGCCAGCGCCGCCACCACGTGTGCCGTCGCCGCGTCCTGCTGACAGGCAATTGCAGCGGCGCGGCCCCCCAGTCCAGAGAGCACTTCCAAAATGAACTCCAGACGCGCCGCATCGCGGTAGACGTCAACGGTGGCGGCACGACCTTGCTCCTCATCGCCAGTGTCTGCCGTAAAGAGCGGGGCGAGCACCGCTTTCACCAGGCGTGGCGTGTGGGTAGGATCGCCGTGCTCGCGCACGGCCCGTAGGGATTGGAGAAGCAACAGGGCCGACAGCTCGCGGTCTGTTTGCCAGACACTCTCCACGGTCCCTGTTGGCCCAGCGGGGAAGAGACGTGACCGTGTGGCATCACACAGAGCACGTGCCAACCCATCGAGGGTCGCAGACGGCGAGGACGACTGCGTGGGCAGCAGACGACGCAGTGCGACGCCGCAGGCCTGGGCGGCCGCCGTCATGATCGGCCGGTCTTCGCCTGCTGCTGGGACGGACGCAGAGAGGCGGCTCAACAGAGCCGTGAAACTGTCCACCAGTCCTTCGCTGGCCACCTCACGCGTGTTGAGGCTCAGACACAGCACAAAGAGGTCAGCGAGCAGTGCTTGGCGATCTGGGCGTGGCAGGGCAACGCTAGTGTTGTTGTGATTGCTGCCGATTAGCTGTGCCAACACACCAAACCACGTCTCAGAGAGGCCCTGCGCCTGCTGCCGCGGAAGCGCGCGCACCAACTCTGGGAGCATGTTCACAACGCCGAAACCTGGGCAGCGCAGTGACGCCAGAGCCGCGACAGGTGCGAGTGACTCCAGCAGGTGCCGTGCAGAGAGCGGCTGCGAGAGACAGTGCATGACGTCCTCGCTGCTGGCGGGCCCGACAACGGCGCTGGGCAGCGTCGCACTCAGCTCAGCCAGAAGGCTTGGGAGCGGCGCACTGCCCACGTCCACGCACCCGTCTCTGCGTACAGACTGCTTCGCTGGCGGCTGCTGCTGCTGTTGAGCCAACGCATACAGCACACCGAGAGCCCTCCCACCAATGGCAGAGCTGGCTACTGTCCGCGACGCGCTGTCGAAGAGCACGCGCCGAGTCAGCGCAAACACGGGCCGCACAAGCACTTGCGCCGTCACAGCTGCAGGATCAACAAGCGCGGCACGCCGCCCGTCTTGCAGCACACACGCCTCCACGAGTTGCGTGACGGCAGCCAGCAGCGCCGCCATCTCAGAGACGGGTGCCTCGTCCGCCTGTGCTCCCATGCGCTGCGTCGCACAGCACACAACTTCAGTCATGACAGCAGCGGATGGAGAGCCACTGCTGCTGCTGGTGCTGCTGTGGTCTGTGGATGGGCGTGAGCGTTTTACTCCAGCCCTCGGCTCGCGGGCCTCGTCCGTGACATCCTCCTCCTCACCATCGTTGTTGTGAGCGTCGCTGCCTTGCAAGCGCGTGGTGATGAAACAACACAGGTTCAAGCTCGCAAGAATGGGGCGGACCTCAGCCACCCGACCACGCGATAGGAGAGCGCAGAGTGCACCGCGCCCCCGTGCCTGGCTGAGCCAACGCGCGACGGCACGGCCGCCGGCTTCTGCGCCGCCGACTTCAACGCCTTGCTGCTGTTGTTGTTGTGCGTTGGGCTCGCCATCCTCGCAGCGACACAGCTGGTCAAGCACACACCAGAGCGTTGCCTGCGCGTCGGCTTGTTGTGTGTGGGCAGCGGAGAGCCAGCACAACTCCAGCGCATCAGCGATGAGAGCGGCTAGTGGGTCAGTACCCGACGTTTGCGGCTGCGCTTCTTCTCGTTGTTGTGGCGGCGGTGCTGGTGCGGCGCCTTGTCGCTGCCTCAGAGCCGCTCGCGCCGCGGTGCCAGCTGGTCCGCTGTCTGCGAGCAGGACTGAGAGCGCACTGAAGGCGGCCATCGCCTCCCCAACCAGCCCAGAGCCGTCGTCGCTGCGGCTGCCGTCGACGTCAGCCACGTCACTCTGCGAGAGACTGCGACGCAACGCTGCCACCAGCGCTGACAACCACAGGCACCAATCGGGCAGTATCAGTGCACAGAGTGAGGCTGGCGCGTGGCTATCGTCCTCGATGCCACTGCGTGTCATGCGCCGCAACAGCTGGTGCAGCAGGCTCACGGCACCCAGCCTCGCCCACGGACGCTCCGCGCGAAGGTCGAGTCGCACGCGCGCAAGAACGCCCGCGCACGACGCCGCCGCGGTGGGACTGAGCGCGGACACCGCCGCCGAAGTCTGGTGGCTGCACCAGCACAGGTACTCCTCGAGTGTTTCTGTGGCCATGCGACGAAGCGGCGCGTGCTGGGAGCTGAGGTGATCGGTGAGGCAGCGCTCAAACGCACGCTGCATGGCTGCCGCGCTGGCCGACGTGGGCCATCGACACGGCATCAACGACGTCCACCGCGCCGTTTGCAAGAGGAGATCACGGAACACGTCCTGCACCACGCCGTCGTGTGTCTCGCCGCTGGCTAGCTGCAGCATCGCCGGCAGCACCGCCGGCAGCCAGCTCGCCACACCGGCGTCGCTCTCCGTGGCCTGCTCGGCCTCCTTCTTGCCGGTGCCAAGCAACCAGACGACGACGAAGTGCAGCAACTCCGCCGCTGGTGAGCGCACACGCTGCTCGGTGGCGTGGCAGCTGAGGTACGCCGCGCGCGCCAGCACAACCGCGATCGGAAACTCGACACTCGCGTCTGCGGGGAACGGCAAGGCGAGTTGCGTCCTGCGCGCGTGCCAGCGGGGCGGCGGCACCACGCCACGCGCCACGCTCGTCGTCGTTGTCGTCGCGGAAGAGCTGCCACTGCTGTGGGAGCCCTGCTGACGGCTCATGGCGTCCGCAATGCGATCACCGTAGCGGGCCGTCAACGCCTCCAGCGCACTGCGCACGTCGCGACGCTCAGCCAGCTCGGGCGTGGCGAGCAGCGCCGGAAGGAGACTGGCCGCTGCGGCCGGGCGCTGCGCCACGAGCTGACCCAACGCACGCAACACAAAGCGCACGGTGGCCTCCGTGGTGCGCGCGCTGACGTCGTCGTACGTCGTGCGACTGGCAAATGGGGAGCTCTGTGCGTCGGCAGCAGCACGCGCGCTGGCAGCGGTGGCGACGGGAGCGGCCGCGAGCACCACCGCCAAGGCTCGCTGCACGGTTGCGTACATGGCTTGCACGGAGGCGGACAGGTGGGATTCGTCGCCATGCTCAGCGCTCACCCAGCTGCTGCTGTCGCTGTTGCTGGTGCGGACGCTGAGGATGGTGAGGTAGGCGGCGGCACACTGATAGAGGAGATCGTCCGTGTACAGCGAGAGGCGCTGCTGACACTGGCGCTGCCAGTGCGCGAGTGTGACCTGTGCCTGTGTGGAGAGACGCGAGCCGACCTCCGCGATCCGGCCCTTCCCCGGGTCTGTGCTCGCGCACTGCAGCGCCGTGTACAGGAGCGTGTTGAAGCCAGAGACGTGCGTGGAGGCGGCGTGCGCCTGTGCCAGCCCCACCACCCAGCGACTGAGCGAGTCCGCCGCCGCGAGGGACGCCCACAGCGCGCGCGCCAGGGCACTGTGCAGCAGCACAAGGTTCAGGAAGAAGCCGTAGTCCGCTGGTGACTGCGGCCCAAGTGCAGCGGGCTGCATCACGTCCTGACCCGTGCTGTGCGCCAGCACCACGTTGAGCGGGGCCGCACGCCCCTGGAACAGCACCGTCAGATTCAGCGACCGCGCGGACTCCAGTATCGTCCGGGTCAGCTCCCCACGCAAGCGCTGGCCAACGCGTGCCAAGTCGTGTGCGGATGACGGTGCGGCCTCACTGGCATCGCAGGCCGCAATGAGTGAGCTCAGAAAACGCACGTACGTGCTCTGGCGCTGCAGCACTGGAGTGCGCTGCCACCACGCCGGCATCGCCTCAAGCGACGGGGCCACGTTGACAGGCCCACCACCACCACCGCTGCTGCTGCTGCTGCCATTGGGGACGAATGCCTGCGCCGTGCGACGGCTCCCATCGTCCACATCCGCCACGCAGGCCAGCCACACGGCGCGCTCGCTGAGGAACGCACCGACGTCCAGACCCACGCTGGGGTTGTCATCCGTCACGCGCAGGAGCTGCAGCACACTCGGCACCGTCGCGAGCCGCAGGCGTTCAAAGTAGACGTCACTCGGGAGCATGCGCAACATGGTGTCAATGAGCGAGGCAAGTGCGCGCTGCGCCTTGGAGCTCACCTGTTTGACTTCTGCGAGAAAGCAGCTGAAGGCGACGAGCAGAGGAGGAATGAGACGGACGACGTCCTCGCGACTGGAGGTGAGACCGCGTGGTGCCGCGCCCCACGTCGCCGCCTGTGCAGAGCCCGTGGCGTAGTCCTCGTCCACATCGCCCTTGTCCCCTTCGTTAACGTCATCCTCATTATCATTATCACCATCGCGATGATGCGCCGGACGTGCGAGTGCCACGGCACCGCTACCACTACTGCTGTTGGTATTACTGCCGGTCCCATCGCCTGTATCGGCACCCGCCACGTCGTCGGTTTGTGCGGCGGAGGGGAAGAGCCAGTCGGTCTTGTTGATCACCTGGCTGAAGAGAGCTTCCAGGGCACCGGTGGTGATGCACGCGCGCAGAGGACGCGCCATGTAACCACACACGACAAACACAAAGCACAACTCCGTCGGCGTGCTGCCCGACGTGGCGAGGATGCTCTTGACCATGGTGAGCACGTGCTCAATGACCACTTCGGATGATTGGGACGCAGTCGGTGACGGCACCGGCCCAGTCGCCACGAGTTGTTGCGAGAGCGCCTGCAGACAGCTCGACGTCGCGGCGTAGGCTGCGCGGTGGACGTTGCGGTTCCTGTGCAGCCAGAGTGTGTGCAGCAGAGCCAAATAGCTGTCCGAGTCATCGAGGATGCATTCCGCGAGGGTGTCCCCAGCGCGTGCGGTGAGGAAACGCAGCGCGGCATCGCAGAAGCGGTAGTTGGTGGTGCGCTCCGCCAACAGCAACGCGTTCTTGACGAGCTGGTGGATGAAGATGATGAATGGCTGCTCCGCCGGGTTGTGGAAGTGGAGCGGGAAGACACCCAGGAAGGCCGAGAGACCATCCAGCAGTCCTTCGCCCACGACTTGCTCGACGTCCTGTTGCTGTGCGAGGCGATGGGCAGCCTGCTCAAAGCCGCGTCGCACGACGCCGTGCTGGCTGGCGAGCGCGCTGGCGTAGGTTGCCATGAGCGTCCCCATGAGGCGCAACGTGATGGCGCGCACGCGCTGGCCGCCCGCCGCCGTCTTGCCCGCGATGGCGACGCAGCGGAGGAGCATCTCTTCCGCGTTGAGCTGCGCCGCGGAGAGCGTCACGGCACCCGCCGCGCGCGGTCGTCGTCGCGGCAGTGGGCTTTCATCCGGACTCTGGGTGGTGGCGAGGGGATCGGCCTCCTCCACCTCGACCTCCTCAGTCCCGGTGCGACTGCTGTTGTTGCTGTCGTTGCCACTGGTGCTGGAGGACGCGATGAGGTCGGCCAGCAGCTGAAAGCCTTCCGTCTGCGCCTCCTTGAGCCTGTTCAACAGATCCAGCGTTGACAACAGTGCCCAGACACGGCCTTTGAGGCGCAGTAGCTGCGCGAGTGTCGCGCCGCGGCGCAGTCCCGGCGCAAGCACGTCTCGCAAGAGCCTCAGCGTGTCCGTCATCGCGCGCGCACTGGAGCTGCCGGCGGACGTGCAGACTGCCTCTTGCAACGCGGCCAGGCAGTCGAGCAACGTGGTGGTCGTCGCGGCCCCCGTCGCGGGACCGCAAAGAATGGTCCATGCGCGGCGTGCGAATTGATCAAGGTCAGCGGGCCCAACAGCCTGCTGCTGACCATCGGCCAGCCGCTTCCTCGCCGTGTCCAGCGACAGCGAGACGTCACTGAACTGCTTGGCGCCCGCACGCTCTGCCGCGACACTCACATCGTCCTGTAGCGCCTTGAGTGCGTCAAGCATCGGTGCTCTCTATATGGAACCACTCCACAAGACACAAAGAAGACAGAAAAAAGTAACAGCAACAGCAACAACTAAGCCACCTTGTGAACGAGAGTAAATCTATGGTTGCTTGGACGGACAACGGTAACACACACACACAGTACGACCTGCGAGTGGAAACAGAAGGGGGAGGGGGAAAAATGAGAGTTCGCTGGAGCAACAGCGAACAGAAATCGTGTGTTTGATTTTCTTCCTTGGTGCTCAGGTCGTCTTACAAGACACGATACGGCACCGCACAGACTTGTCACCAGTTGAGGGAGAGAAAAAAGAAAGAGGGAGATGGGAGTGCTGATATGTATATGGAAAGGTCAGACTCGCGTATGGATGAGCAAGAAAGACGCGACGGTATATAGCGTGGCGGCTATCCGCATCAACGATTGTGACCGCGAACAGAAGCTCACTGACAAGAGAAAGGGAAGCGAGATCACGGATGGAGGGAGAGAGGGCGGGGGGGGGGGGACGAGGACGAGCAGTCTAGCCAAATGGCGGTTGCCCAAGCCTGCCGTACCACATCGCTGTGAGGCCCCCTGTCTGTCTCACTGGTGACGAACACACAAACTCTGTGCTCGTTTGCATCCTTCGCATGGGCCCTTAGCTTCCTTTTCCTTTTCCTATTCTTTCCTTCTTTCTTTGGAGCCTCCCTCACTTCATTGGGGGAGAAATAATTGGACTATCTCTGAAAACACGTTAAAACAAAAACAAAAAACAAAAACAACAAAGTCGACGTGGAGTTGTGGCTGCTGAGAGCTCCACTTGTTTGTTTTGTCGTTTCCCTACTCGACTTTCTTTTTTTTTTACCATCACTTTCTCTCCTTAGCTTTTAACTCTCGAAAAATCTTTGTTTTTTTTGTTGTGTTCAGTTGAATGTTCACCCTTCGTCACGGTAATTGCCTAAGTAAAAAGAAACAAATAAACCACATAATGTGAGACATTAGTAGTTCTTTGCAATGGTGATGAGGGTACTATCCACGTGCCTGAATGTCGAACGTACATGGAAACAAACATGCGTTTGTGCATCTCGCAACAGCCAAAGAAGAATACATATGTGTGTGTGTGTGTCTCCTTTTGGCTGTTTTGGCATATCATTTGGCTTGGCTAGTATGTGTTTTTTTTCCTTTTCAGGACCACCTGTGCCTGCTTGTTTGTGTGTGTGGGTGCGAGCATCCTCTAAGGTGCTCTCCACCACACACACGCCCCCCTCCATCAGCGAATATGGCGAGAGGGGGACGGCGACTGGGTGAAGGTGACAGTGTTGGTGAGCCAGCTACGGAGAAGACTCACACCGATGAGCTTCTTGGCTGATTCTTAATTTCCTTAATTTACCTTTATTTGATTACCTTTTTTTACTCACAAAGTGCGACCAAGAGTGGCAACACACACGCACTGCTCACCAGTGCCCCGTCACAATATGGGTCGAAGCACGAAGCAAACCACGATAAGGAGGATAGAAACATCCTCTGGCGGCGAAGAGAAGGAGAGAGCAAAACAGAAAAAAAAAACAATCGCATGGGAGGAAAAAAGAAGAAGAACCTGAAACAACGAGAGAGGGATATGGAGATAGAAAGAGAGGAACAAGAAGAAACAAAAAGCGAAATTCAATAGTAAGGAAGGACAGGTAAGAAAGCCTTTTGAACGCCCGACGGACAACTGCATTGCCTAACTTTCGTCGTGCCTCTCACGTTGTGCTTTCCTTTTCTTTTCCCCTTTTTTCATCGTGACATTGGCCTTCGTCACGCGTCCCTTCGAGCATGATGGAACGCGAGAGAAGAGACGAGAAGGAAAGAGGAAGCCGCAGCGCCTGAGTGACGAGACAGAAGAAGGTAGACCGCATCGGCGTCGGGGCACACGCAGAAGAGAAGAAATTGACGGCATCTTTGCGCACGTGTGGACAGCGCTCTCTCATCTTTGTGCCTACTGAGCCTTGCCCTGGGCGAGCTCGACGGCAAGCTTGGCGGCAGACTCGAAGTCCGGAGCGGGGTGCACCTTGAGGCCGCTGTCACGCAGGATCTTCTTGCCGAGCTCCTCGTTGGTGCCGCTCAGGCGCACAACGACGGGGAGCTGGTGCTTGAGCTTGAGGGACGCGTTCACGACACCCTGGGCGATCACGTCGCAGTGCATGATACCGCCGAAGATGTTCACCAGGATGCTCTTCACGTTCGGGTCACCGGTGATGATGGTGAAGGCAGCCACAATCTGCTCCTCCGCAGCGCTGCCGCCGACATCGAGGAAGTTAGCGGGGCTACCACCGTGCAGGGAGATGAGATCCATCGTGGCCATGGCGAGGCCCGCGCCGTTCACCAGGCAGCCGACGTCACCCTCGAGGGCGATGTAGTTGAGGTCGTGCTTCTTGGCGAGCACCTCCTTGGCGTCGATCTGGGTCTTGTCCTCGAGGTTGAAGATGGCCTTCTGGCGGAAGGCGGCGTTGTCGTCGAAGCTGAGCTTGGCATCGATCTCCATCACATCGCCGCTCTCGAGCTCCACGAACGGGTTGATCTCGACCATGGTGCAGTCCTTCGCCTTGCCGACGTTGTACAGCACGGCGATCTGCTCAGCGGCCTTCTCCGCGGTCTCGCCCGAGAAGCCGAGCTCCTTGGCGAAGGCGACGCACGCCTCCTTCTCGACGCCCTCGGCCACGTTGACCTTCATCTGCTTGATCTTCTCGGGGTGGTTCTTGGCGAGCTCCTCGATGCCCATGCCGCCCTCAGCGCTGCCAATGAACATGGGGGACGCGCTCTTGCGGTCGAGGACCAGGGAGAGGTACAGCTCGCGCTTGATGCCAGAGACAGCCTCGGTGACGTAGATGGTGTTCACGACCTGGCCCTTGGCGCCGGTCTGCTTGGTGATGAGGGTGTTGCCGAGCATGGCCTTGGCAGCCGCGACGGCATCGGCGGTGTTGTCGCACACGTGCACGCCGCTCTTGTAGCCATCCTTGAACGTGCCCTTACCGCGACCGCCAGCGAGAATCTGGGACTTGATGACCTTCTTGTCGGTCTTCACCTTGGCGCACGCGGCCTCGACCTCGGCGACGGTGGTGCAGGGAATGCCGAACTCGACGTTGCCGCCGTTGTCCTTCAGGATGCGCTTGGACTGGAACTCGTGGATGTTGAAGAAGCGGCGCTGGACACCAGTGGCCTTAGGGGTGCAGAGACGGCCAAAGCGAAACATTGTGTGGAGTTGCGAGGGACTTTGCGTGTGTGGGTTTTTCGTTAAAGTACGTTAGAGAAAGTGCTTAATACGTGTTTTTTTTTGCGCGTAGGGAAAAAAAGCTGGTGAAGTCAAATTGACAGAGAGAGAGGTGGGGGTCGAGTGGGGTGCATGAAGAGAGAAGGACTGTGTGTTTGTGCATAGAGCCACAGTGGTGAGGCTCGCTGTTGCGTGTTCAAAAGAAAAAAAGGATGAAGGAAGAAGAACAAGACGAGTGCCATGACGCACCTGAGCTTCAGAGAACTCCGTATGCTGTCACGAGGCGAGGGAGATCGAATTCAGGCGTCGGGGCCAGTCTCAACAGAGCTCCTCGCTACAACCCTTCGCCAACGCACGCACCCAAAAGTCAAATAGTTTCTGTTGTTTTTTTTCTTGTTAATTAATAGTCGCACCTTCAACAAAGGCGCAGTGAAGCAACGAAGGAAGAGTTACGAACACAACCGCAGCGCGCAGCATCACCACAGTCAGCGAGAGAGAAAGAGAGAGAGAGAGAGAGAGACGGATCAGGAGAGACATGAGTACTGTCCTTTTTTCTTGATTGTTTCCCCAGGTCACGCTCGAAGCACTACCCCTTCTACTCCAGTTGGATGCCCTTGATGTACTGGCGAGTCGCGTAGAACTTGCGCCAGTAGAACCACGTGTTGAAGATCTCGAGAAAGAGGAACATCGTGCAAAACTGAGAGAGATTGCGGTACTGCATGTACAGAATAATGAAAATGAAGAGGCGCGGAAGCTGCACGATCGCGCAGTGCAGCACGAGCCACTGGTTCAGCCCCTCCATCAGCAGAAAGAGCTTCGGCAGCGCAAAGACAATCAGCATCGCGGTGAACAGCAAGGCACCCGTCGGCGCATCGTGCTGCGGGCCAAACCACAGCGTGCCCTTCGAGAGTTGTCCGTCGCCTTCAATGTACAGATAGCCAACCTGCGCCGCGTCAAGGAGGGCGAGGAACAAGCTATACCACTGCAGGAAGAACATTTTCTAGTGAAGATTTCCTCAAAGAACAGAGATATGTGTCACTGTGAGCGGAAATCTAGAGGCCACTACTGTCGTTCAGTACAAAACTGTGAGCCCGACAGTACGATGAAGGGAGAGAGGGAAAAAAAGGAGAGGTGAATAGGAGAGTTGCAACAAGTGCTGAGGGGTTGACGGCGGTTCCTTCGAGTTGAAAGCCATCACACGTGCAGCGACCCATCCGCGTCCCCAAAGAGACCCTACAACGTGTCTCTCTGTGTGCGTGTGTGTGTGTCTATGCGCGCTTATACAGCGACAAGGACAACACTACCACTGAGAGGACGCGAACGGAGCTGCTGTGACGGTCATATTCGTCCGGGATGGACCCGTGCCACTTCTTGTTTGAGCTTCTCCTCTCCGTGTGTATTTTACTTTTTTCTTCTTCTTTAACAATAGCGTGAGTTGTTCTGTTTGTTGAATGCCTCGTTGCGCGATTCATCAAGAAGGAGCGACACAGGCGCACCAACAACATGACACTCAAAAAGAACCAAAGCGCAACAAACCTATTTATTTTCCGTTACTCAAGCACGCAACCAAAAATAGACACGCTGATGAGAAGACAGCACGCGCCGCTTCCAGTCACACGCGCACATCCTACTGCTTCGATGCGCGTTCCTGGGCCTTGCGGTAATCGGCGCGCTTCTTGCGAATGATAGCCAGGTTCTTTGCGCGCCACGCTTGCTCCTCGCGGTCATTCTGCTCAGCCGCCATGCTCAGCTGGTATCCCCGAAAGATGAACACGCTGGCGTTGAACAGCATGATGACCATGAGAATGTAGCATTCGGCCTGCGGTGCGACCTGCTTGAGGCGCATGAGGTAGAAGAAGAAGGGTACTTCTAGCGAGTGCAGGACAGCCGCGTGGTAAATCAGGATGCGCAGCTTCGGTTTCGCCGCGACCATCAAACGCGCCACCACGAGCACAATCAACGTCGTCGCGTAGACGAACGACAGGGACAGGTTCTTCTGATAAAACACCTTGTCGTCGAACCAC
The DNA here is from genome assembly GCA_030849635.1 of Wallacemonas sp. MBr04. Classification (NCBI taxonomy): domain Eukaryota; phylum Euglenozoa; class Kinetoplastea; order Trypanosomatida; family Trypanosomatidae; genus Wallacemonas; species Wallacemonas sp. MBr04. The sequence continues at coordinate 30,422 of JASANR010001477.1, read as the reverse complement.
GGCGTGGCGGTGGGGAGCGGGAAGCACTTCACCAACAGAAGATAGATGGTAGGGAGCTCGAAGATGGCCAGCACAATGCACAAAACTTGGAAGAAGGAGAGTCCTTGGCGGACACCCACATCGCGATCCCAGAATCCCATAGTGAGCGCGGAGACGAGTACAAAGTTACTGCTACTGCTTCTGCTGCTGTTGTTGTTGTCTACGCGGCCTCATTAGATGATGAGAAAAAAAACAGAGTGATAATAGGAGAGAGAGAGCGGGGGAGTAGAGGAGGTGCGTGTGGGTGGGATGGAGTCGCAGTGAAGGGCACATGAGCACCACATGTGGTGTGAGACAGTTTCTCACAGTGCACGCAGCGTTTCTCACGATACACCCAGCGGCATGAACACGAAAAAAACAACATGTGAATTTCACCGCATCGAGAGCGAGCGAGAGAAAGAGAGAGAAGACGCACCGACGTTTCTGTCTGTCAGATTGGCTTGGTTTCACTTGTCCACACTGTGGGTGTCGCAGTACATAGGAGAAAAGGGAAAAATGGAGAGAGACGTTTTAATGAAGGAGGGCGAAAACAAAAAAGGAAAGTATGTATGTGAAGATGCTCGGACTGATGTCCATCTTCACGTCAGCGAGAAACGATAACTTTTGTTTGCTCAGCTTGTGCGAGTGATGCCGTGGAATCACCACACCCACACCACACCACACGGAGGCCGTCGTGCGCGGTGCCTTGCGTCAGAGTCCTGAGGGACAGTAGACGGCGACTGCGAACCACATGTGCACCGAAGAGAGCGCCTTTACAGGAAAAGAACAAAATGAAGAAACAAAAACAACACCAACACCCGCGGAGGGTCGGCAGTAAACAGACCAACTGGTGCACGAAGAGGGAAAAACAAAACACAGCCACAACAAATAAAGAATCACAGTAAGAACTGATCGAAAACAATGGCTGATAATGAGCCACTGCCCAATTACTCCTCTCGCCTTTTGAATTACGTTGACATGATGAAATAGCTTTTGATGTTTTGGTGAAACACACGTGTGAACTTTTGATTTTGCTGTCTTCACCCACGACTAGACATCTGGAATGAGCGCAGAAAGTAGTTGATAGGTGCCATTCGCGTAGCCCTCCACAGCACCGTGCAGTGTCGCTGTTTGCCAGATGGATCCCATGCGGAAGACTCGGAGGCTAATGTTCACCTGCTCCACTGGCATGTTCTTGGCGTACACCCATATGCCCTGCTGCGCATCGTCATCGAGGTAGACACGCCCCGTCAGACACTCTTTTCCACCGTCCTTGAACACCTCAATCACGCTGTCGTCCACGTAGACGTGGAGCTGCATGCTGTTCGGCGTGTCGGGCGAGAGCGGCGCGCGGCCCTCCAAGACCGTCGTCGCCCCGCGCGTCCCCGACTGCGCGCGCGAGAGGGCCAGGATCGGCTCGTTGGGCCGCCCGGTCGTGGCGCTGCAGTTGCGCAGCGGCTCGCTAGATTGCCAGTAGAGCGCGCACACGTTCTCGTACACACGTGTCACACGGTCCCACGCCATGCACAGCGCGGTCTCCTCGCACGCAGCGCGGCACAGTGCCGTATCATTGGCGACATCAGGCAAGGTGAACACCCTGAACGGGTAGCGGTACTGTGTGTAGCAGCGCGCCGCAGTCGCGTTGGCCACGGGCATGCGCAGGGAGAGCGAGACATACTGCGTTGCATCGGCGTTCGCACGAAGCCGCAGACCCAGCTCCGGCGCGGTGTCCTCCGTGTAGTACTGGCCAACATTCTCTAGATAGCCCGCAGGGAAGGAGAAGTCGGCGATGATCTCGTGGTAGCGTGTTGCGCCGGCTGTGTTGTTCATGGCCTGCACGGCCACGCCCGTCTCCGTGAGAGGCACCGTGCCGCTAAAGAGTGCCGCCTCCCGCAGCGCCTTCCACTCCGCAATGGGCGGAAAGCGCACCGTCTGGCTGGCGTTGTCGTAGCTCAACTCGCGAACGGTCTGCAGCCCGCCCCAGCCAAGGGACGTTTCATCAGCCATGTCCTCGTCCACCCAACCCCACACGCGACGGCGGCGGAGCACGGGGTCCCAGAAGGTTTTGGCACCGTACAACTCACCGAGATCAAGCCAGGCCTCACCGGCCGCGTCGCTCGCGGAGAAGACAGCGGGACTGTCTGCTGACGGCGATGCGTACGAGCCTTGGAGGATGTAGTCGCGGTGGGCTGTGATGGAGGAGAGCTTGAGGAGGTGTGGGACGTCGGGGCTGGCCATGTTGGCAGGATCTCCCGCGACAAAGAAGTCGGGGTAGGCGAACATGGTGTCGACGCTGGCGTCGTCCGTGTACAGGCTGTGCGAGTAGCCGTACCCGCTCTCGAAGGACGGATCCGTTGTGGCGAAGACGATGACGTGCGGCCGGACACCATGCGTCTCGTCGACAAGGGGAGCCGAGAAGGCCACAAGCCACGCCGCCTCTGCGTCTGCGTCTGCGTCCTCGGCACCAGCCACAGCCGGGCTCTCCCACCACGCGGTGGGATCTCTGAACTCGGACCGGTCTGCCAAGTCGGGCACGTCCTCATGGGTGATGACGGGGTTCAGCGGGCACTTGCGCAGCTGCGTGAATGCACGTGCGCTGCGTACGTCGGCCGTGGAGGGGCTGGCGAGGCACTGCCGCCGCGCACCGGTCTCGTCAACACAGGTGTAGATCACCGTCGGCTCGTCCAGTGCATTCAGCATAAACGTGCCGGCCGTGACGCCCCCGCGGTCGTACCACGCGCTGGCGTTGAGCGCAGCCACGTTGTGTGCCGTGCGTGCCCACGTGACGTAGTCGGTGGACGTGGCGTGGCACCAGCCGGTGGCGACAGGTGCAGCTGGTGCGGCTGCGCATGGCATGTAAACGTGCAGGGCCTGCGACTGCGCATCTCGGAAAGGACCACTGACTGGCTGCACGTACAGCTCAGGCTCGTAGAGATGATAAATTGGTGCAAACGGCGGTGCGGCATCCGCTGCTTTCGTGATGAGCGCGGTCAGGGCGATGAGCACGAGCACACCAAGGCACACGGTGCGATACACGTGGTGTCTGCCGCAGTGGTGCTCGGCACATCTTCGGAGTGCCATGAGAACGAAGCCTCACCCGTCTGCCTGCGCCAGTGTCTATTGCACCACAAGGTGAGAATGAAAAAAGGAAAGAAACAAAGAAGGGAGTAAAATAGATTAACACACAGCAAAGGAGCAGGCAGAGCGCACGTAGTCCTTTACTATTTCTGTTGCACACGCATGTCAAGCGCGTAGCCTATACCGCATCGATCAGTAGATGTATGAAATGCGAGAGAAAGAGAGAGAGAGAGTTCGTTATGACAATGAGAGTTGAAGAGCAGTACAAGACGCAAACCTTGCTCCGTGTAAAACTGAAAACAAAAAGCAGCGTGCTGCTTCCCTTTTCAACAATATTTGACCCCCCAAGGGGAGACTGGAAGCCACTGTCACGCGTGGCAATGCACGCAACGAGCATTTTCTCTTTCAAATTATTCTTCTTTTCTTTTCAACTTGTGTTTCCATCCATTCTTCAGATCACATCGGAAGAAAATCAGCCGATCATGATGCCTCAGAGGAGCTGTCCTCCGATGAACTGTCATCGTCGTCTCCCTCCTCGTCGTCGTCGGAGCTGAACTCATCCTCCTCCTCGTCGTCGGAGTCGTCCGATGCGGAGGCGGACGATGCGTGGCTCGCGCTGTCGCCTTCATTGGCGGCGTTGCGTGCGTACTTGGCACGGAGCTCCTCGAGCGGGATTTCCTTTTCCCTCTCCAAGTCTCCGAGCACGTCCTCGAACTTCTCGTCGTACTTCTTCTCTGCGTGACGAAAGGTTTCCTCGTCATCCTTGAACTTCTTGGTGGGGATGAACGCACTGTCATCGTCCACGACAAGACCGGACTGCTCGGCGAGCTGCAGGTAATCGCGTCGGAACTGACGCGCCTGATCGTGCCACACTGTGCCCTTCTCGTTGAACTCCAACGCGTTCGATATCATAAGGGCAACGTCGTCCTGCACGTCTGCGTCCGTCTGGTACTTTCCCTCCGCCAGATTCTTTTCGATTGTGGAGAGATCCATGGGCGTCTGTATCACTTCATAGTACCCAGGTACGTCGGTCGCGCTGACGGGATGGTGGAACATTGCCAGCGTGTCCTTCACCCAAAGACGACGAATGTAGTCTGTGCAGGCACTTTTTTGGAGCCCGCCTTCGCGCTGACGCTTCACGTTCTCCATGCTTTGGACCTGTTTGCTATTCCGTCTGCTGTTCACCTACGTGCGTGTGTCGGTTGGGATAACGTTGCTGCAACGACACGCAGAAAAGGAGCGCGGTCGAGGCGGAGACGATGGAAAAGGAAAGAGAGAAAGAGAGAGAGAAAGGTCGTGAAATGAAGTGACGTCAGACAGAGACAGCAAGCAAATAGACGAGAGAGACGTGACGGATCATCCAGAATAGTGGCTGCACGGTGGGTAGAGAAACCACTCGCCTCCTGTTTCGCACGCGCTCGAAGAAGCGCACCACGCTTTCCAAGCATGGAGGAACAGGGATGTGGAGGGAGAGAAACAGAGAGAGTCAGTAATGAAAGAAAAAGTTTGACTTCGAAAAAAAAAAAGAGAATTCTGTGATCACCAAAACAACAACAGCAACACCAACAACGTCCAAAGAGAGAGTTGGACGACGGCGGCTGCAGAGTCAATTCCACCGTTCACCATCGACCTTTTCGCCGTTGTGGCGGGTGAGGGACCAGTACTTGCCCTTCATGGTGAGATCGCGGTACTGCATCAGCCTGCCGCTCGCAGTCGACTGCGTGTAGCCGTCGACGACCTTGCCATACCCGCTCTCACCGAAGACACCAAGCTGCTGATCCACGAGCGAGACATCCGCATCGGGGTCGACATCACCGCCACCGTCCCCGCCACGGCCGAACGTGCCGTCTTGGGCGTCGTGTTCGGGCATGAAGAGGCCGTTGTTTTTCTGGCGGAAGACCCGATCGAGATCGCGCTTTTGCTGCTCAAGGCGTCGCTGATGGAGCTGCGTCTCGCGGGCTTTACGCTTGAGGACCTCGCCGCACAGGTGCTGCACGGCTGGCGTGAGGCCCGTCTGCGGGTGCTGTGGGCCGAGGGCCATGCCCAGCGCAGCGGAGACGGGGAAAACCGGGTGCGACACGCGCTGCTGCAGCAGCTGGAGCTTCGTTGACATGGGGGTCCCCGTGCTGTCGTGCTCGAGGTCCATCTTGTTGGCAAACACCATCACCACACGGCGGCTCAGCCCTGGCAGATAGTACTCCAGCTCGTTCTCCAGGCGCTCCACGACGTCCCACGGCTGGATCGCCTCATCGCCTGCCCCACTGCTGCCCGTGCCATGCAGCGGGTCGTGTGTGGAGCACATGTCCACGACCAGCGCGATCGTCTTGGTGCGCTCAATGTGGCGCAGAAACTGGTGTCCAAGGCCGCGGTTCTCGTAGGCGCCCTCGATGAGCCCCGGCGTGTCGGCCACGCGGCAGGTGTTGCCGTAGAGGTCGTGGAGAACACCGACGTAGGGGCGGAGAGTCGTGAAGGCGTACGGCGCCACCTCTGGCTTGCTTGTGCTGATCGCCGAGAGCAGCGAGGACTTGCCCGCGTTCGGGTACCCGACGAGACCGCAGTCTGCAATCGTCTTGAGTTCGATCTGGGCGAGCAGGGTGTTGCCCGGAAGACCGCGGGTCGACTCAATCGGGGAGTGGTGCCACTTGTTCGCAAAGGCGGCGTTGCCCTTGCCGCCCTGGCCACCCTCCAGTAGGAGTACCTCCACGCCTTCCTCGTCAAGGTCGTACAGCACTTCGTTGGTGTCGACGTCAACCACCTCCGTGCCGACCGGCAGATCCAGCCACAGGTCACGACCACGCTTGCCGTGAGCCTCCCGCGAGTAGCCACAGCTGCCGTGGCCGGCTTGGATCTGCAGACCGAGGTCCTTGATGTGTGACAGATCGGTGTGGTGCCGTGTGCAGCGTAGCATGATGTTCCCACCGTTACCGCCGTTGCCGCCACCGGGACCGGCAAACTCGTTGCCGTGCTCGTGTGCCATGATGCTCGCACCGTCGCCGCCAGCCCCACTTGACACCAGCACCTTCACGTTGTCCACAAAGCGCTGGCGACCTTTCTGCCGCAACCGCGCCACAGTGTCTTTCAACATGGCAAAGGGAACAAACAAAAAGAAAAAAAGAGGGACACGACCTGGAAAAAAAAAAACTGACAAGATGATGCGCAGAGAGTGAGAGGGTGAGAGAGAGAAGGGAGGATGAAGTGAAGTGGCTGTGAACGGAAGCGAGAACAGACATTCCTGTACCAGTGGGTCCGCCACGCACGCACGCAGAATCAGTGAGCAGAGTCACAGCGCGGCTGACACGTCGCAGCACGATACGCGGAGCTCTTACAAGAAGCCGTCCCAGAAATCCACTGTGTGCGCATGCGAGTGTGCGATGTGACGTGTGCTGCCATGTGGTGTTGCATATGTGATGACCGTGCATTTCGTAACGCAGGAGCGGACACGCACATTTTCATGGTTGCTTTTTCGTTTTTTGGTCTCTTTGGGGTTTACCTCGTTGCGAGTGCCACATCGGCGTCCCTTTGAACGCGGGTAAAAAGCTGCCCTGACATTCGCTGCCCATTAATCGGTTTAAAAACAGTATTAGGATAGAAAAGAAAGAAACGAAGAGAAAAAGAACGACGACAGAGAAGACGACGCTGATCATCGCCAAGCAAAAAACAACAACAACAACGAATCATACCGCGTCTATTTAACGCACCCTCCAAAAACACGAACAACAACAGCAACAAAGAAAGGGTGCCACGGATAGATCCGTTCCGCCTCTCTCCGGGTCTCTCTCTCTGTCTCTCCCTCTGCGCTTCCTTACAGATACAGGGACGAGGCAAAGACAATGTCACGCTTGATGAGCTGGATGCCCTTGAGGAACTTGTCGTGCATCTCCATGCTGCCGATGGCAGGGGAGCGAGCAGCCGCACCCATCTGGCGCAGCATCTCCTCAAGACGGCGCATCATGCGGATGATGTCGCCCTCGTACGCGGTTGTTTTGCCGACCAGATCGACAAACTTGGCGCCCTGAGCCCAGTTGAACGTGACCTCCATCAGCGACGGCAGGATCTTCTCCACGGACGTGTTCTCCTGTTGGAGGCCGCTCTCCACGCTGACGGCGGCGATACGCGACACAATCTCATTCAGGTCCTTGAAGGGCTGCTCGAACTCCTGCGGCAGCGAGAATCCGTCGGGCGTGCGATGGACGTTGACCAGACAGGAGAGGAGCGCCACGATCATCTCCGTATCCATCGAGTTCAACACACCCTTGAAGAGGAGCTCTGTCAGCAGGATTTCGTTTTCATCCGTTGTCGTGATCTCGCACGCCACACGCGCCTTGCGAAGAATGATGTTATCCTTGTCGATGTAGTCGAGGCGTCGCAGAACACGCATCATCTGCTTCAGCTCCTCGGAGAAGACGGCCTTGTTCATGCCCTCCAGCTGTGCCTTCACCGCGGCCAGGTCCTCTTCGAGTTCGGCCTTGTGCTGAAACTGCTTGTACTCCTCCTGGAGCTCCTCGGTCGGCGTCTTGACAAGCGCGTTCTCCGCCAACTGCTTCTCCAGGTTCTCCACCTGATGCTGGAGCTTCTGCACCTGCGGGTCATCTGAGTTCATCTCCGACGCCGCCAGCACCGGCACGTCATCGCCATACTGGCGGTTCAGCTTCGACAAGATCTGCACCACGCGGGCACGTCCGTCCACCGAGTCGGGGCTCGCGGGCAGGTCGGTGCGGAACCGCGCCACGCTGGCGACATCCGCGAAGTCGAACGTCAGTGTGTACAGGTCAGCCGTGTCAGACGCGTAGTCGGTCACGTGGCAAGGCTGCAGGCTGCCCGCGTCACCTGGCGCTGCCTTTTTGCAGATCGCGAACACGTTGACGGAGAAGGCACTGGGGTCGGACTGATCGGCGTTCGGCACCTTGGCGCTCGAGAATCGGCACACGCCCCAGCCAAACGACATGTTGTCCGAGGCCCGCACCACCTTGACAAAACGGCCCGGCTGCATCCAGTTCTTGAGGATCTTCGGCTGGCGCAGGATGCGGCTCACCTCGGCCTGCTTCTTCTCGATCAGGTTCTTGCACAGCGCGTACTGCCGGAACACGCCCTCCTTCTCGACCGAGATGGCCTCGATGGCCGCCTGCAGCCCCCGCTGCTTCTCCTCCAGGGCGGGGCGGTCACGCAGGCGCTGAAACTGCGCAAAGCTGCGCTTCATCATGTACTCGGGGTCGACATCCTCGACGCGCAGCAGATTGAGGACCATGTTGTAGGTCAGGTGGAAGCTGCTCATGAGAGGGTCTGAGCCGCCGCACATGAGGGTCTTGAGGGTGTCCGGCTCCACGGCCTCGTCCACCATGGCGATCACGACACCAACGCGGTCCAGCCCACGGCGACCAGCGCGCCCTGACATTTGGATGTACTCGCCGCCGGAGAGGTACCGGTTCTTCTCTCCGTCGAACTTTTTGACGGATGTGAAGATGACCGTGCGCGCCGGCATGTTGAGGCCCATGGAGAAGGTCTCGGTCGAGAAGAGGACCTTGACGAGGCCCGCCTGGAACAGCAGCTCCACGACCTCCTTCAGGATGGGCAGGAGGCCCGAGTGATGGATGCCAACACCGCGCTTCAGAAGCGGGAGCAGGTGCTCGATCGCTGGCAGCTTGCGATCGTCCTCGTTGAGGAGCTCCATGGCACTATTGAACGTCTCCGTCACCAGCGCGTCCTCCTCGGCGGTGTTGAAGTTGAGGCGTGAGAGGGCCAGCGCATTGCGCTCGCACTCCGCTTTGGCGAAGGAGAAGACGATGACCGGGTACATGTTGCGGTCCATCACGAGCTTGATGATCTCCATAATGGATTGCGATGAGGAGCTGCGGCCGCGACTCTTGGCTCCGCCTCCGCGCGGACCGTGCGACTGAGCGTGCCCCTCTGCGCCGCCACCAGCCTGCTGCTGCTGTGGGTCGGCACCCATAGAGGCCATTGCGTTGCTGAAGTTGTCGTCGCGAAACTTGCTCTTTTCATCGACGATGAGGAAGATGCCGTCGGCGCCGGCTGGGTAGAGGTAGTGCTGTAGCGGCACTGGCCGGTAGTCCGTGTGAATGACGTGCACCGTTGTCTTTGGATGGATGCTCTCCACCCAGGAGGCGAACTCCTTCGCGTTGGGAATGGTGGCGGAGAGAAAGACGTACTGGCACCCCTCAGGCAGCAGGATGATCGTCTCCTCCCACACGACACCGCGGGACTTGTCACGCATGTAGTGCACCTCGTCAAAAATAACACAGCCGACCTCACGGAGCATTTCTGTTCCGCGGTACAGCATGCTGCGCAGAATCTCCGTCGTCATGACGAGGCAGTCGGAGTCTGCCTTGATGGTGGTATCACCCGTCATGAGACCCACGGAATCAAACTTCTCAGAGAACTCGCGAAACTTTTGGTTACTCAAGGCCTTGATGGGCGACGTATAGATGACGCGCTTCTTCTCGCGCAGCGCCTTGGCGATCGCGTACAGCGCCACCGTCGTCTTACCGGCAGAGGTGTGGGCGGAGACGAGCACGCTGTCGCCGTCCTCCAACGCGTCGATGCTCTTCTTCTGGAATGTGTCCAGTTCGTAGGGGAACGTGATGGCCGGCTCGCGTTCACGCCGCGGCTTCTTCAGCGGTGGGTCGGCTCCCTCGTTGACCTGAGTTGCCATTGCTGAGAGAGTGAGAGTGTGAGAAAAGAAGAGAGCGAGAGATGCAGAATAACCGACACCGTACGAGCCGGGATCGAGGTTGGCGAGCACAACAACTTACACACACACACACGAGAAAAAAGAGAGGGGCGGGGAGGGGCGTCGACTGACTAGAAAGAATGCCAAGTATCAATCAACCACTGCCATTGTGACATCAGAGAGCAAGAGAGAAAGAAAAGGAGGGATGGGGGGGGGGTGGTGAATGGGGATGAGCGTGGCACGACTGAATAAGACAACGGCTTGCCACATGTCTGTGAACAGGAAGAAGTCAGCGCGGTTTCCGCGTAGATATGTGTATTCGCTTTCCATTTCTTTTCGAGAGCGCCTGTCACGGGCCCTTACACAGGTAAATACACAAGGCAACCAGAGCAACAAAAGAAGAAAAAAAACGAAAGGGAGAAACAACGGAAGCCAGCCTCACACGCTTGCCTGCAAACGAACACAGGATATCGCCAAACTGGTGCTCGCCAGCGACTACAGTAACAACTCAATAGCGTCTCTCAGCTCCGCCTCAGACGACGCAGCATCGAAGCGACGCTGTGGGACACCTTGGCGATCGCACAGGTACTTGGAAAAGTTCCACCGTGGTGCACCCAGTTTTTCCTGAAGCATCGCAAAGAGCGGGTCCACTCCCTTCCCCTTGACAACGGTCCTGTCAAAGACTGGGAATTGAATGCCGTTCTCGGCCACCCACGCTTGAAGCTGCTCATTGCTAAGGGGCTCCTGATTCGCAAACTGCGCTGAAGGAAACGCCAACACTGTGAACTGCCGCGATGCGTAGCTCTTCTGTATTGCGTTTAGGGACGCGATGTTCGATTGGGTAAAGCCACACATCGACGCAGTGTTGACAACCAGCGTCACGCATCCGGTATATTTGGCGAGAGCGACTAGCTTGCCACCAGACATTGCCGTGAACGTAAACACAGATGCAGGTGCAGACATGGGTACGTCTCGTTCGTCCTATTTCTGTCTTTGTTGTGACCTTGTGTGTTCGCTTGCTGAATTGATAGAGAATAGGGATAGGGGGATGAAAGAGAAGACATGGCAAAAGATGGAGGGGGGGGGGGTAAAAACCAATCGCTTTTGACCTCCACAGAGAGAAAAGGAACTAACAACAATGCTGCACGACCATTGCTTTACACCGAGCGAGTGAGAAAGATGAGAAATAGAGATAGAGAGCGCGAGAAGAGCTCCGTGTGAACGTATCAATACAGCACGCACCCAGAGTATAGGTCAGAGGTTTGTGTGCGGTGACGGCGAAAGAAAAGGCACACATACGCAGAGAGTGAATTCACGCGTGTGTATCAGAACTGATCAGCACAGCGCCGTTTTATATTTGTTACAGTTGTCCTTGACTGTTGAGGTATGTTGTGAGAGCAAACACGGAGAAGGGAAAAAAAAAATGGCGTTCGTGACACCGTTATGCGAGCCGTGCTCGCGACCGCTTTAATCGTTGTGTTGTTTATTCGTGTGTGAGTGTGAGGTGGTTTAGTTCTGGATGCTTAGTATCTCCTGCGCGTGTGCCTCAAGCGCACCACGCATCATTCCCGAGAAGACCTCTGCTGCTGATTTCTGAGCCGCACGCACAAGCTGCTGCAGTGACTCTGGTGACAACCTCGACGCTGTTTCCATCCAGACGAGCATGTCCGCGTTGTGCGCGGTCACCGCCACCGATACGAGGGGACAGTCTGATCGGAGCTCATCGGTTGTCATGTCGAGCAGCACGTGGTTGTCGAGTAGGCCCACGCTGGCACAGCACACGGCATCACGCATCGCCACGTTGGCATCGACTAGCGCCAAGCAGGCGGCGTTGATGGACGCCGTCTTGTCGTCGCCATCCTGCTTGAGGATCTCCACTGAGATGTGGATTTGGGAGTTGGGGTACTGCCCCAGCAGCACGACCGAGCGCGCCACCTGGACAATGGCCGCGCCGATGTCTTCACACCGCTTATTTCGTCGCTGCGGATTTCGTCGATTCTCACCGGCAAAGGCGGCGATGGCGACGTCACAGGTCACAATGGCCTCGTCGTGGCGCGTCTCGAGACGGTTCGTCGACTCGCGCGGGCCCACGACTGAGGCACACACCTTCGATTGACCTTGCGTCACGGCGCAGCTGCCGTCACATCCGGCAAGAACACCAAACTCAATATCCATCTTGCGGCACTCCAGAGGACGTCGACCATCGAGCCGCAGCCCCGCTGGATTCACGTATTCCTTGTGACGGGACATGCCACTCACAGCAAGAGAGCAAGAGGGAAACAAACAAACAAAAAACACAATTACAACGTGGAAGAAATGAGGTGCGCTGAATCCACGGCAACAGACGCAATTACAGACACGCGCTCGTACTACTGAGAAACGGGAAGAGAAGGAGAACCAATGTGAGGGGAAAGGGGATGTATGTGTGTGTGTGTGTGTGTGTGTGTGTGTGTGATGTGGAAGAAGAGTAAATGAGCCGTAGCGTGTGCACGCGCTGCAGTCAATGATAAAGAGAGAGAGAGAGAGTTTCCCAGTTGTTCTTTTTTACAAAGCCGCGACTGGGGACTAGGTGGAGCACAAGACGAGGTCGTTCTATTGTTGTCTTGTCAGTTCTGGCAGCAGTGAAAACAGCGGAGAGAGAGAAAACGAAGATGACGAAACAACAAGAAGCAAAGAGCGCGCTGCCGATCGTGCTGAACGCAACGCGAAATAGACTGAGGAGGGCACATGAACGGATCAGGCGGGGACTATACTTTCCTGTCCGTTTTCACGCCAAGTTCGTGGTAGACGGAGAGCAGCGTGCTACCCCTTCGTTCCGCAATGAGAGCGAGGAGCTGTCCCGCTGTGTCTTTCTGGAAATTGTACGCGTGAAGATTTGCCTCTGTGCTGCTGTGGAGCAGCATCTCCCTGTATGCCTCCCACGACATGTACGAACCGTCCATGCCACTGCGAGGGAGGAGCGAGGAACAGCGCGTGACTGTGTGTGCGTGTGTCTTCGTGTGTGGGAGAGAGATAGAGAGGGAGCGTGGACATGGTTTGGAGAGAAAGAGAGATGGAGAAAGATGAGGCCGTGAGGCAGCGGCTTGGCAGAGAGACGAAAGATTCAGCCCGCAGATTTTGCTGGCCAGCCCGATGGCCCACCAAAAACCGGAAAAGAACCACTGAAAGAAACCACGTTCTGTTCACCACTGCGAGTCCGTGGGAACGTGAATTGTGAGTGTGCTTCATCCGAAAGGCCAGTGTAGCGACAGGAGAGCTGTTGCCTGTGGAGACTGTGACAAGCACGTTGTTCATTTATTGTTGTTGTTTTGCTCTTTTTTTTTGTGCGCGTGACGTGGGAAGGGAGAATTGCCAAACTATGGTCGCCACTGCAACAAACGGGGAAAATGGAACCTGTAAAACAAACAAACAACCACACCAGAGGGCACACAACCTGTGGGCCTAGCCAAAGCAAGCAAAACGTGGGGGAAAGAGGCGAACTTGTGCAGTGAGCAAGGACAAGTACCTCTCCACGTGACGATAAAATTTGAACACACACACACACATACACACAGAGAAGAAAAAGGAAGAAAAGAAAGCAAGCAATACAAAAAAAAACATAAAGATAGAGGGGAGATCAGCAAGCAAAAGGGAACAATTTGCGAGAACCACATAAGGTCAAATGCGGTATTGGTACTTTCCAGCCTGAATTGTGTAGCGCACCCACTTATTGGCGTTGTAACCGAACACGGGCTCCTGGACGTCCAGTTTGGTCACCTGCAGCCCTGTGAGGGAGTGAGCGACGCACTTGAAGCTGATGCTGATAGGTGGGCGCGACCACACCATATCCGCGGTTTCGAGTGTGGCTGCAATCTGACGCACCTCCGCGTTGAACACAATCTCCTCGTTCGCCGCGACGTGTGGAATGACCCACACGATAGCTTGGACCTCCGCGCGATACTTGGCGCGGCCTTTCGCCACCTTGACGTCGACCTTTGCTGTGTTCTCAGGGCACGGGACTGTCACCTCGACGTTTGTGGCCGACTGCCCACTGGCAAGGTCACACTTGAGCGCGAACTCCATCTCTGTGCGTGTCTTGGACACCTCCTTCACGCGTGCCGAGACGATGCGCATGGGCGGCACCACTGTGATCGGGGAGTGGAAGTCCATGAGCGTGAACTCTCCACTTGGGGGAATAAAGCGGATGCTTTGCTCTGCATCGTAGCGGCCCAGGCGCACGCACGGGTGAAAGGTGACATTGCGCAGTGTCGGCGCACCTTGGTTGTTTGCGCCTGGAGTGGCTGGCACATCGTCGCCCATTGTTGTGGGGTCCACCACGGCTGGTGCCGGCTGCTCACCGTAGGCCCGTGCGTTGAGACTCATCTCACACTCTGGCGTTCCCGAGAGGAAGTTGTTGACCACGAGGCGGCCAGCGATTTCGCTCTGCAGAATGTCTCCCTGCGGCGAGACCAGGATGTTCACGTCCTCAATAACGTCGACGAAGACCTCGTTCACTTGAAACACCAGCCCGTCCTCTCGCCATGGGGCGTCACCGGTGAGCTTCTTTGCCGCGGCTGTGCTGAGCTCGGTGCTCTTGACAACGAGCGCGTCAATGCCGGCCGGGGGGATGAATCCCTTCAGTGCTGCCGCGTCGACGCTCAGTGGTGTGCCAAAGTCCATTGTCTCATCCATTAGCTCCTGGAGAGTGGGGATGTTCTGCTTCAAGATGGCTTCATCAACATTGCCGTAGTAGTCGTTGATAAGCTGCATAAGACGAATGCAATACTGCATGCTAACGAGACAGTTGACGTTGCCGCTGGAGACCGTCACCACGTACAGCTCTGAGAGCGTGAGGTGCACGTAGCAGAGACCGCCGATGATGTTGACCGGGCACCGGTCGCACCGCTTGGTTGAGATGAGCTCATTGCGGAACTGCTCCGCCAGAGTGCGCAGGCTGGGACTGTTTCGGAACTGACGCGAGAGGACAATATCCCCTCGCGCGTTCAGCACCATAACAACATCAATCATTGCCAATGCCTTGTTGTGCCACTGGCTCGCGCGCTGCGTCAATCGTGACTCTTTTCACGTTCTACGTACTAGATTGCACTCGTCGTCTTCAGCAATGAGCGACAGTTCATGTATAAAGCAAGTGCATGTGTGTGTGTGTGCGCGCGCATGTAGGAGTAGGATGAGGGGAGAGAGGGAGAAAGACAGATGTCAGCCAGGATGAGCCAAAGGGAGAAGGTAAAAAAACGGATTATGCGTGTAGCAATGCAGGCGACTGGCGGTAAACAAAGTCGGATGGGAGAGAGTGCGAGAGCCTGTGTGCGTGTGTGCCAATGGCTCCCCTCCCCTCCCATTTCCTCTGTTTTGGTGACCGAAGGCAGTGCCTTGAGTGTGAGCAAAATGAAAAACCACAATACTGGCAAGCGTGATGACAAGCCATCACATCCCTGCTCGCTTTTGTGTTGTTACTGTGAAATCTTCTTGTTGCAATAGATCAGAACATTTTACAAACAACTTTTTCACCTGCGCGCGCACAAAACACTTTACGACGCGCTGCTGTCGTCTTCCTCTGCCTTTGCAGAGTCCGCGACGTGCTTGTTGTACTCAGTCTGCACCTCACGACGGCGTTTGCGACGCTCAAGCGCTCTTCTATCAGCCACCTCGTCGTAGACTGCGACACGAAGTGTTTTGCCCTCAATCTGGTAACCATCAAGCGCCCGCATAGCCGCCGCAGCCGAGTCGCAGATTTCGTACACAACAACGGCGCAACCCTTGGTTATCTTGTTGCTGCCGACGCGGATTTGCTGAATCGCGCCGTATTCCCCAAACAGCTTATACAGGTAATCGCCCTGGAAGGCCCATGATGGGATGCCGATGATCAGCAGGATGCGGTCGTCGGGCATCCTCAAACCGGGAATCAAAAAACAACAACAGCAATTGATCCTCAGGAAAGGATAAACAACAACAACAAACAAACACTGGAGGACGGTCATGCAACACGAACCAGCAAAACGAAAACACATAGGCAGACGCAAAGTGAGGAGGAGAGAAAGAGAACAGGAATGTGAACGGATGGAGGTGAAGCAAAGATGGAGGAACGACGAAAGTGTGCATGTTATCTCATCGTGTACACAACGCAGACCGTCATCCAACGGACTGAATGCGTGATGTGGAGCGTAGAGAGAGAGAGAGAGAGAGCAGGGAACGTAGATGTGGAGGCCACACCCTTCGATTTCCATGAGGTGCATGAACGGCTGTACAAGGTTTGATGGCGAGTGAAACAAAGCCACATCAACAAGGGTATACCAACCGCAGTGCTCCACACTTGACTAAAAAAAAAAACCGTGTGTCTGCACACACTCCACGGCTTCACTTGTTACTGAACTTGTTTTCTTTTTTCTTTGTGTGTGTGTTTGTGTCTGTGTCTGCATGTGGGCTTGCTGTTTGGCGCTTGTGAAAAAACTGAGTACAACGACAGCAACAAGTAAGATCTTCTCACAAAACAAAACAAAACAAAACGGTTATTGGGCATCCATCGCAGAGCAGCAAAGAGCTCTGACACTCGGGGAGCACAACACGTTCGTTTTTGGCACCTCTGCAGTTGCAATGAGGACGATGTACGGCAACACGCCACTCAGGAATGATGCCTGGGATGCGTCGTTTGTAATGAGAAGTGATGGGCTCACCTGTCGTGTAAACGCTTCATATCCCTTCTGGGTTGTACAGAAAAGGATTTTGTGACGCTGAACTCCCTCCACGCTGCGGAGCGTCTCGATAATGGCATGCTTTTCACTAGCGTCTTTGATGCGGCACATGACGTACACATCACACGAAAACGCATACCACTGCAGGACTTTCTTGCCGAGCCCGTCTTCCTTCCAGGCCCCATCCGCAAAGAAGACTTCCCACGCAAGGCAAACCTTCGAGCCGATAAATTTGTTGTTGCGGATCATGGAGGTGACGCCGTCCTCGCCACTGGATGGCTTTGATCGCTGGGAGCTGACCTGACGTGCAGTACCCCGCGCTTCCGTTCGCGGAGCAGCTGGAGGGGGAGTTGGCCCCCCACCGCCTCGCCCTTTACGGTAGAAAAAATACAGCGTTGCTGCGCCAATCACAATCACAACCAGCGTACTCACAGAGCCTGACAACTGCTGCAGCACAGTTTCAAAGATGGGCTTGCGTCGCATTGCTGATGTCGTCGAAAGATGTCGAAGTGAGAAAAAGCTAAAAAAACGGGTTAGTGCAACACCGCAGAAACTCAACGTAAAAAAAAAACAGAAAAGAATGAGGAGGTGTGGGGAGAACCAATAATAACGTGACACAATCCACAAGCTACTTTCCGTCTCATGCGACGTGGGCAACGAGACGTGTGAGCGAAAAAAAAAAACACAATAGACAAAAATTGTGCAAAGAGTAGTGAGTGGGAGGAAGGAAAGGCATGAAAGGCATGAATGGAGAGTCGGCACACACAGCACTGAGGAGCCAGTGGACCTTCACTCTGATTGGAGACTTGAAAAAAAAAAAGGCGACCATGCATGGTGGTGGTGGTGGTCATCGCATTGAGCACGTTCACCACCCATTTCGTCATTCGGCCTCTCCGCAACGTGAACGAAGAGTTGACGGGCAGTCTGGTATTAATGCATATGAATGTGGGGAAACCATCTGTAGTAGCAAAAATCGAACCAACCAAACCAAACACAAATCAGAAGCTCACTGGCAGTAGACGTAATACCCTTCAGTGGTGGAACGCGTGATGAAGCCTCGCTCAATAAGCGAGCTGAGACGGGCTTTGATGTCAGGCATCGTTGGAGTGAAGATGTGCTTGAGATCAATCACGACGTTTTCGCACAGTGTGTCATGGTGGAGCGTTTTCTCCCGCTTCAGCCACTTGACGATGACGGCATCCAGGCTGCTAATTCTTGATCCCTGCACCGCAGCATTGCGCCGCACCGAGTGGTCTACAGACGAGGGCGTGACTTTGGCAGCAGCGGCGTGGGAGATTTTGACGCGTGGTCGCGGCGAGGAAAACCGTTGGTTAAAACAGTAGCGACCGGAAGCCGACTTGGTGACCAGCCCAGCCTGATCAAGAACGTCCAGCTGGGACACCAGCTCGGCCCTCGTCAAAGATGAGGAGGCTGTCAGATCATCGGCCGTGATTTCTGCGTCTGCGTTGAGAGCCAAGATCGTGTGAACGTACAGTGTCGGCGCGACGACAGTGTACTGCCTCTGCGGCAGGCGGAGTACAAAGACGACGTTTCCAGTGTTGAGGTTGAAGAGCAGCTTCCGTCCATTGTGCCGGCGCAGGTAATGCTCCCGAAAAAATGACTCGCACAGTTCCAGCTCGCGCGGGAGTGACATGCGTGCAGCTGGAATAGGAGGCCAAAAAGCGTTTGTGAGCACGACGACCTGAAATTCAATGGGCAGCTTGACAACACCTTGCTTGATTTCATCGGCGATGCGCTTATTCACAGCGGTACTCGCTTCCACATCTGACAGCATGCCCTCCAGCCGCGCCATGTTTGCGGCACTCCCTTCCTCCTTCAAATTGGCGATGAACAACTTTTCTGTGTGGATCATCTCTGGCGTGGCGTGCATGAGCCGTGCGGCAAGATGATTTCGGTACGATGTCTCGAAGACATCATTGTCACGCAGCGCCTTGAAGACGCTGATGGCGTTGTGCACCAAGCGGGCGAGTGCGTCACCAGTGGCGGTCCGCATAGCGTGGTCAACATAAACACTCAGCATATCAGGCAGCTCTGCGCACGAATTGACGCCGTCCTCCACGGTGCGCAGCACGCGCGCACGATTGTTCGCGCTGGTAAGCTTCGAGATGATAAGTGTCACGCTTTGCAGAAGCTTGACGAGGTGTTCGATCACATTTTCAGACGCCGCAGGCGCGGTCGAGCGGGCTGATTCGCCGAAGATGGCGCGACAACTGTTGCTGACGGAGCGCGTGACTTCTTCTGTGACAGCGTCCTCCTCGCTCACAATCGCCAGTGCGTCCATAGTGGTAGACAGACTCGCAACATCCCACGTGGACAGACGATCTTTTACACCGCCGGGGCCTGCCAGAATAAATTCCTTTTGCTCAGCGATGAGGACATGCTCTAACGTGTGTTGGACACGATCTGTAAAGCTGGCATTGAGGATGTCTTGCACTCGGCTCGTCTCGTGGGCGACCACCGCACGCACCCAGTTCAGATAGTCCCCAACCGAGTCACTTGCGCGTCGCTGACTGCTTTCTGCTTCATACTGTCCCCGCAGCGCGTCAAGGAAAGGCTCCTCAAAACCTATCTTGACCCACTTGCCCAACTCAAGCAGAACGATCTCGTAGCTGTACGCGGAGATGGAATCCCAGCGTGAAGCATCCTGGAGCCTCCAGCAAAACTGGGCTCCGAGGTTTGTGAGAAAGCTTTCGCTCGAAAAAAGGGCTGTCGCCACAATAGATTCACCAAGTTGCAGGGCACTAGGCTTGTGCCCACTTTGTGCAAACGTGCGATTGTAAAACAACAGGAGCGGGTCAAGCCGCTCCAGTGCACTCCGAAAGCGCTTCAGCTGCTCTGTTACCGTCTCGAGGAATGTGTCGGCACTTGACGCTTGTATAGTCGAAACGATCACACAGACGTGAGCGTCGAATAGCTCTGTCAAAGTGCGTGTTAGCTCCGCCCCATGCTTTGCTTGACAAAGCTGGAACACACACTGGTAAATGTGTTGGAACGAGGTCTTTGAGCGCCGCCCGTTCAACACGCACATGACCGCATCCTCAATAACCGACCACTTGTCCTCCATAAATGCCGTGTCGGCGCCCCGTTTTCTACCAAGAGGAACAACGCTATCCATAGGATTCTCTCTGTGCAGGATGGTGTTCGTGTTTTCAGGATGATGTGTGCACGCACACACACTGTTTGTGTTGTGCTGGGTGATCGCAATACAGCACGAAAATGTACCAAGGAAGGTCTAAAAAAGAAAGCGAACGGAATGCCGTGAAAAGGGGCACACGTACACAGTCACAAACGCCTTCTACTGAAGGAGAAAGAGAGAGAAAGAGTGAGAGAGATAATGAAAAAAAAAAGGGAATGATGTCTGTTATGTTTTCTTCCTTTTTGCTAGCCGGTTCTTGCACACTCTTTGTCTGTGTGCAATGTGGCCTGCATGATGTGTTTATTATTATTGTTGTAATTAATAATAATATTAATATTTTTGTGTGATGAAAAGAATACGAGAGTGGAGGGGGACGGAGAGAAGGATTGAAGGAAACAGACACCAAGAGGAGGGAAAAAAAGAAGTGGGAAGAGCAATGCTACGCAAACGCACGGTACGATAAGAGCCACTCGATTATTTACCAGGGCCGAGCACCAATGGGGACAAGACCAAGCAGGATGAGTGTACCCAATTCACACCAAGAGCAGTTCCACAATTAGACAAATGCTGCATGGACAGAACTGTGCTAGCCCTCGCAAATTGACCCGAGCAGTTGGACGTGCACGCCACTATTTGTGCCACTGCACTGTGTGGCGTGGTGTACCGTCTTTCGTAAAGTCCCATTTCACGGCCTCATTTTTGTAAGAAATTTCTGACCGCTTCAATTTTTTCTCCCATAATAATGTTGCTTGATTTACGCGTATGCGTTTACACAGATCGTCACATCCCAAGGAGGGGAAACAGCCTTGGCCGATATATTGCCAGGGATGCACGAAGAAAAAAAAACAGAGACAGAAAGGTATGAAAAGTACTGCCTCACTTTTTCCACCGCCACTAGATGAACTTTTTTTTTTCCACAGCGCGGTCCGGAATATGAGGCATATTAACGATTATGTCAGTTACAGATTAGTCTCGCGTTTGGGGTTATCCGCACGGGGTGTGCGGGCAAAGCTGTGATTTTTCATTGCTGTTTCCGTACAGATGGATCTTGGCGGCCTTTGCATCCGTTCTCGCTCGCGTGCACATTCTCCTTGTGGCGCCTATTGGGTCTTACACGGCATCCCATTTATCCAGCGAAAAGCAAACAACCACAGGAAAGGGTGTTTAGGAGCGAGACAACAACAGCTGTAGAACGGGAGAGGAAGGGAGCAACGAGGCGGACAAGGGCAGGCAAAGTGCAGGGGAGCTTGTAAACAAAAAAAACACGAAATGAAGATAAGGGGAGGAAAAACAAGAAAAAAACCCAAGGCATGGATGACGCACGTTAAACCGTAAAAGAAAGCACAGAAGGAAAAACAACAACAACAACAAGGAAACGCTGGTGCTCAAGCTCATTACCATTTCATGTGAAGACGTTGAAGACGGTAAATCGAATTCTGGTCAATCAGTCGTGATTTATTATTATTTTTCTCTGTGTGTGTCGCTTTGTAATGAGGCACTGCCACTAGTGCCTTGTTCTGGTTTACGTCGCCAAGCGTCTCGAAAAAAAAAATCCTGGGTCAGCGTACAAATTTCATTGTTATTTTCGTTGGCACTTTTTACTTCCGCCACATTCACAAGTGCCAAGGATGCTGATTTTTTTTTCTTCGTCACTCTCGTTCATTTTCCGTCCCTCTTTTCTTGCACCTCGGTTTTTTTTTGACAATTACTGCGACTTCTTGACGGAGAGGTAAACACCGACAACCACGGCATGGTCGCGCTCAAACGGCTCCAGAGAAACCTGCTCCAGGGGCTTCAGCTTGTCCTTCTTGAGCTTGTTCAGCTCAGCGGCGATAACTACAGGCGCCTCCAGCGTGGAGTCAATGCAGTTGGCCTTGATGGAAATTACGTAGTGGCCACCGTTGCGGAGGAAGGCTTGCGCGTTCAGGGCCAGAATACGGGCCTGATCGGGCTGCGCGACATCCATGAAGATGCAGTCCACCATGGGCACGAGCATGCGGTACTTCATCGGATAACGGGCGTCTTCGATGATAGGAACGATGTTGGGACGGCGCTTCGACATCTCAACGAGGTCACGACCAACGCGATGGGAAAACTCTACCGCGTACACCATACCCTCGGGGCCGATCAGATCGCTGACGTGGCTAACAGTGGTACCGCTGGCACCACCAAGGTAGAGCACCTTTGAGCCAGGGCCCATGTGAACGCTACTGACGCCAGCGTAGATGGCAGAGGCTAGCTTGGAGCGGTATGGGTTCCAGAGGCGGTACTCCTTCTTCTCATCGCCACCCTGCGTACCACCGAGCTCAATCCGCTTCTCGCCGTACACGGAAATGCCGGGCACCATATTAAGCGTGCACAAGGAGTCCGTCTTGCCCTTGGAAATGAACACGCCAGGGTGCAGCATGTGAGGCTCAACGACAACCTTTGCGCCAGCACCACCACCGCGTCCTCCGCGACCTCCGCCACGGCCACCGCCGCGTCCACCGCGTCCGCCAGCACCGCCACGGCCACCGAAACCACCGCGACCGCCAGCTCCGCCGCGACCACCGAATCCACCGCGGCCGCCAGCTCCACCGCGACCACCGAATCCACCGCGTCCACCACGCATTGCTTTAGGTTATAGTGGTTTGGTTGGGGGTGTTTTCTTTGTGTTGACTGTTCGCAGAAAGGAAAGCACGTGGACACGCGAGCTTACTCGTTCTCAGCAAATTTTATTTCTTGTTATTTTGTTGTGGCATAGGTATACGAATAAGGAGTTTGAGGGGGGTGGGGGATGGGGTGGGGAATGGATGGTTGGTGTGTGTGTGTGTGGTGTTGGGTGTTTGTTTGTGTGTTGTTGCCCTGGGCGGGGGGGGGGGGGCCGGGGCTCGTTTGTGGTGGTGCTGTGCCTGCCGGTC
>JASANR010001476.1:0-72745 GCA_030849635.1 Wallacemonas sp. MBr04 | reverse complement strand
TTGGGATTGGCTTCTGGCTTAGAGGCGTTCAGCCGAGAACCACCGTGCGATGGCTCCGTGAGGAAGACGAACAGAATGCGGTGAAGGGAGATGGGGAAGGGTTGATGAGTGAGAACGAAAAGAGGGCGTCACCTTGCACAACAAGAATACGTCACAGAGCTGCTGTTTTCCTTGCTCGCCCTCTGCGCAAGTGAGCAGGGCAGAGGGGAAAAGGAAGCGGAGTGGTTGGGAAGTCACCAGACTCTGTCTGTCTCGTTCACCACTGTGTTGTGATGTGGGTGCACAGACCAAGGAATGAGTCCGCGTCTGTCCCACAACACGTAGAGAGGCGCCATGTACTGCGAGACAGTGATGGACACGGCCGTTGTGTGGAGGCGCGCAGACTGGGATGCGTGTGCGTGTGGTGCGTCCGCACCGTAATGCCGCGCTTCTGGGTCGGTGGGGATAAGGCGACGGTGAGCTTGCACCTTGCGCGATCGCACCACCACCAAGTCCACACACTTTTCGCTGATTACTTTTTTTTTAAAGCTGCAGAGCCCTGGACGCTGAACTGGTCTTCACGGGGTGGGTGAAAAAAAAAAGGAAAGATCTCACGTACCCTACCGCGAGAAAAAACAACAACAACGAAACATATCAAAAAAAAAAGGAACAATCAATTGAAAGAAGGAAAAACGGAAAAACGGAAAGTCAGCAACAGGCCTGGCAAGCACGTTGTCAGCGTGTTGATGTTGTCTGTTTGCTTTTAGCGTCTTCTTCACCTTCATGAGGAATAGTTTTGTTTTGAGCTTTTCATCTTCTTTCATTCTACTGTGTGGACTGGTGAAACCCCCACGGCTTCTTTCGAAAGAGCAGTTCGAATGAAACACACGGTGAGATATCCCAGTTTGAGTGAAAGATAAGGATTGTCGGGCCAACGACACACACGGGGTGAGCTGGAGGGGAAAAACAACGATGACAGTTGGGTGGGGTGACGGCATCGTTGTCTTTCTTTGTTGTTCAGCTGGACAGGGATAACCATGCCCACGTGGGCTCCGATGAGTCGTGTAGAGCGAGAATCACAAGCAAGCGTGAAACAAAAAACGGAAAGCAAAAGAAAAAAAAAGAAATCAGAAAAACTGAGAAAAAATTGGATAGAGAGAAGTGACGTTGAAAACACACATCAGCTCGCCAAGTAAAGTATCAGCAAGTCCGTATTGACTACGTGGATACTTTCGTGAGAGGAAAGTAGGGGAAAGGTAAAAGGAAGAAAGATCAAGAGAACAAAAAGAAAATGAGGAAAAGGAAAAAACGAAAAAGTAAACACAACGATGAAATGGGGGGGGGGGAGGGTCCCACTGTGAAGTGATGGGCACATCCTAGATGTACCTTGGCTGACAGAACAAGACTCGACCAAGGACATTCATCTGAGAGCAGCAGATGAACATCTGGCAAAGTCTGTTATGCGAGCCTAACTTGTTGACTGTGGGGGCACATGGAAGTGCCGTAAAAGCAAAACGAAAAAGCTAAAAAAAGAAAACCCGATGAAACTATAAACAAGGACCCATCACACGCCTGGGATGGACACAAAAGGGAAAGAAGGTGAATGGGGAATGAGGAAATGGATGGCACATTCAAGGCAACAAAGAAAGAAAAATGGGGAATCAAAAACAAATAAAAAACGAACAGTGAGAAAGGAGAAGCAGCTCCTCTTCATATTCAAAACGAGAAAAAACAAAAATGAGAGAAAAGTAAGCAAACAACAAAATACAAGATAGTAAAATAACAATTTTTGATTGATGAAACGTCACAGTGATATCGTGCCAAAGGAAACAAAAGGAAAGAAGGAAATAAGTGGGTTTTGGCGTGATGTTTACCGTCTACGTGATTCCACCAGGGGTCACCTCTCAACATGTGTCCGGCTTGAGCTCCATAAAAAAACCACACGTCTCAGTTTACTCAGATCTCACAGACGCGAAAGGAGAGAGAGAGAGCGAGAGAGGGAGAGAAAAAAGGATATAAGTCCTGGTGAAAAAAAAACACAAGTTTGCCCATGAAAAAGAAAGATGAGAAAAAAAGTTGGCCTGAGCGAATTGTCCACCGACACGCTTTGCCAAACAAGCGATAGATGAGGAAATAAAAAACAACAATGAGCGAGCAAGGTATGAGAGGATGACTGTGCATTCATGCTGATCATCGTGGAATCAACACGGTCACCTCCCCGTAAGTGAAGAAGAACAACACGGTCCGATGCAGCCACACGCTGTGAGGCATATGGCATGCATGAGAACAACAATACGAAAACAACAGAATAGCAACCACTATGACAAACAAATGCAGGCTACCGATGCGTGAAAGCACGCAAAAATAGACTAATGAACACTTTTGTCTGCTCGTGCTTCTTCTTTTTTTGTTTTGTTTGCTCCTTTTGCCTCTCATCACCACAGCTAAGGAGAGGAGAAGGCGTGTTGTTCTATTCTCTCTCTCTTTTCAGTTACTGTTTAAGTAAGCGACGCAAGACTGAGCTCGCAGCACAGTGCGATCGACAGTACTCCAGAATGAAAAGAACTCGTCTATATATGCAAAAGAGAAACCCTTAGTGTTTCTCGATTGTTTTTTCTATCAGAGTTCTCATGCCTTCACACATTGTGGTGTCCGCTGTGGTCCTAGGATGAACCGACAGTCTCACTGTTAGTGAGGCTGTATCGAGCACCAACGAACACGAAAAAAAAGGGGGGAGAAGTTTAAAAAAAAGAAGGAAAAAAACACATCTACCAGACGACGAGCTACTCCTGGGCCTCCTTGATGGTCTCATCAAGGCGCTCCTGCAAGAGACCACTAGCCATGCCGAGTTCCTGGAGGCATCTCATCAGTGCAGACTTGCGCGAGGCAAAATACTTCTCCTGGTCTTCCTTGTCCTTGGCAAGCTGCTCGAGACGTTGCTGCACTTCCGCTTCGGCCTCCTCCAGCTTCCTGCGCGTCTCATCGAGGCACCTGAGCTGTTCCTTCAGATCATCGATCACCTTGTCCTTCTCCGCAAGTGCATCGGCCATCTCCTGCGTCAGCTGTGCCTTCTCCTCATCCCTGGCGCGCATGAGCTCGCTGATCTCCGTGTTCAACGAAGAGCGGACGTCCTCCCAGTCCTTCAAGCTTNTTGACGAGGACGTCCCACTCATCGCCCTCGAACTTGCGACCGTGAGAGGTGGTGACATCGAGAGCGCGGGCCTTGGCAGCAGAGTCCTGCTCCGCAACGGTGTCCTTGAGCTGGTCGCGCTCCTCCTCCAGTGCGGCGTTCTCCGCGGCAAGACGCTCCGTCTCCGCACGCTCCTTCTCAAGGTCCTCTTCGGTCTTGGCCAGCTGCTTCTGGATGTCATCGAGATCTTTACTCTGCCGGCGATTGACCCCACGTGCTGCATCGAGTGCCTGGAGGAGCTCCAAGATTTCCTTATCGAGACCGTCACGCACTTCCTCCCACTCATTCATTGACTCGGCGAAGAGACGGCGCAATTTCTCCAGATCAGACTTGAGCTGTTCCAGCTCCTTCTCCACCTCTGCCTTGGCGATCTCCTTTGCAGCTAGCGCATCGTCAAGGTCCACACCGCGGGCGTACAGAAGAGCGCCATCCTCGGCCACACGCTCCACCTCAGCACGCTGGTCCGCCAGTGCCGCCTCGCTCGTCGCCAGCTGCTGCTGTGTGTCGGCGAGTTGGGTCTCTGCGTCCGCCAGCGTCTTCTGAGTGTCAGCCAGCTTCTTCTCAGTGTCGGCGAGTTGCTGCTGCGCATCCGCCAGCGCCTTCTCAGTGGCAGCGAGTTCCTTCTGCGTGTCGGCAAGCTTCTCCTGCGTGTCGCCAAGCTGATTCTCCAGGCTGGCGATGTCGTCGCGCGCCTTGTCCATGCCGGTCTTCGGGCCATGGCGGTTCGCGTACAGCTTGTTCAGGCCAGCGAACTCGCAGGCGGCGATCTTCTGGTTGAGCTCGTCCTCGGACATGTCAGATGGGTGCGTGACGTCGAACTTGGTGTCGAGGCTGCCCACGACGAAGTTCACGTTCTTCACGTTGTCGCGCGGCACACCGCAGCACTCGGCCACATCGGCGATGAACACATCCTTGAGCTCGTCGGGGCGGCCGCTGACGAGGACGTCCCACTCATCGCCCTCGAACTTGCGACCGTGAGAGGTGGTGACGTCGAGAGCGCGGGCCTTGGCAGCAGAGTCCTGCGCCGCCACGGTGTCCTTGAGCTGGTCGCGCTCCTCCTCCAGTGCGGCGTTCTCCGCGGCAAGACGCTCCGTCTCCGCACGCTCCTTCTCAAGGTCCTCCTCGGTCTTGGCGAGCTGCTTGCGCGTGTCGTCCAGCTGCTTCTGCGTGTTCTCGAGCTGGTCCTCGAGTGAGGCATTCTCCGCGGCAAGGCGTTCCGTCTCCGCACGCTCCTTCTCAAGTTCGTCCTCGGTTTTGGCGAGGTCCTTTCGAACGTTCTCCAGCTGCTTCTGGAGTTCGTTGATGGAACCTTGGTTGCGTTTATTTTCGGCGTCTGCGGCGCGCAGTTGCGCGTTCGTAGCATCTACGGAAGCGGACACGAGACGCAGCACATCAGGCCTGCACATGGCACTCGAGACCTTTGTCACCCTCTCGACGTTCGCTTCAGGGTTGGGCACGACTTCGAGAACCGCACTGTACAGGATTGTGTCCTGAGCGTACCCATGCATCTGACGGATGTCCTCCTCAAGCTCTGCGATCTCCTGCTTCAGCAGCTCGATCTGGGTCTTGCGCTCCGCGGTGGATTCCGTGTCAACTTCCTCGTACGCGGGTGACAGCGGGCTCTTGAGCCTCTCTTCTTCGTCTGCGTCGTGGCGCAGAAGGCGGAGCTGCGCCGCACACCACTGCTGAAGCGGGTACACAGCTCGCGACGCGTTGAAGGCAGCTTCCTCGGTCACAAGGCGGTCGCCATCTACGTAGAGTGCCAGGAGCTCATCTCGGCGAATGGGGGAGATGGTGCTGCTGTCGAACTCGGCGACGTCCTTCAGGAAGTCAGTCTGGCGGATGACACTTTGCAGTGACACCCAGTTGCGCGCGGCGATGCGAATGCCAAGGATGTCAACGACCGTTTGCACGATGTAGTGGACATCGCGAGGCGGGCTAGGGTAGCGCACGACCTCGCCGAAGTCCTTCTTGGGGATTTGCTTCACCTGCTCTTGTGCCTTTTTCACTTGCTTGACAAGCTTTTTCTTCAGGCGCTTCATGGGCGTGGCGTCGCGGACTTCTTGCTCCAGCTCTTTCAGGTTGCGCAAGAGCTCGTCCCGCTGACGCTCGATCACGCGAATGTCCGATGCGTCCTGGAGGCGTGTCACGAGGACGATGTGCTTGTCGTGCAGGATTTCATCTACGGTACCTGTTTTCATGGACCACTCCTCGCCATCGAAGTACTCGTAGACAACTGTTGAGCCCTGTTTCACGAGAGACTTGGTGCGGCACCCCTCCGCAATCGGCTCCCAGAAATCAAAGTTGATTGCCATGATTCTTTACGAGTTGCAATCGGTGGCAGTGAAAGGTAACGATGAAGCGTCTACTTGAAGAAGTATGCGAAAACTATAAGAGGAAAAATAATAAATTAGTAAACTAAGGGAAAAACTTACTGAATAACGATGATAGTTTGACGGAGTTTCAAACGGGTTTTGATCTGCAGAGCACGTGCCAAGGATTTATGGGAGTAGTGGATGCCAGAGAGACGTGGTTGATTGGGGTTGCACGGTGACAAGGAAAGAGCGAGTGAGAAAGCAAAAAAGAAAAAGCGATGCGAGTAGTAGACAGGCGGTCACAATGATAATAATAATGAAAAAAACAAAACAGAAACGAAACCATGAACGTGTTTTTAGAGGGAATTGAATGGTGGGGGGTGGGGGGAAGTAGTGAGGGTTGAGAGGTCGCATGCGCTGTGCCAAACATGGTATCAGTCAACGAATGACTATTCATAGTGAGCACCGAATTGTATCCATCATGGAACTGCATCATTATCGTACAACATGAGTATGTTTTCTTTTGTTAGAAGCTTTTGTTTTTGCAGAGTCTGCTAATTCGCCAAGAGGAATGCACAACAAAACGAAGCACAGTGATGCATTTCACTTTTTGAGTTCATTATTAGTACTATTTTGTTTTCGAAGGAGGTGGGGGCAGTATCATCGTGCAAACATTTGTGCAAAGACTCTTGTGTTCCGAATCACATTATTGCGAAAAAACACACAACGGCCGAATTCGCAGAGGTCCAGAAAACAGTCAAATTGCTCCTGCTCAACAAGAAGAAGAAGCATAAGCAGTGATGGTCAGAATTTGCTTTTTCGGCCACTACCAGGAGTCGCACGCCGGGAAATCGCAGAGGTGAGCGGAGAGAAACAACAATACACGCGACATGAGTCACAAGGCAGAGCGCGCGCACATCGTCTCGGACCTCGAGGCAAAATGGCAACACCAACAGGGAATCGGAAGAGTTGCATGCCATCCATGGACGATGTTGACACAAACCTTGACGTTCACCAAACGGCTTTCGTTGCGTTCGCGTTCGTGAATGACTATCTTGAGTTCTGCACACATCTTCTCCAACATAAATGACAGCACGTGTGACTGCGCGGGACACGCTCGAGGGGAGGAATTTTCTCGATTGCTGTTTACTCTGTGAGAACTGACCCACAGTGCACCGTATTCACACTCTCATGAAAACGCTGGTGCACTAAGACCACGCATTTCGTGTGTCACAGAATTACAGCACATAGTACAAGGTGTGAGAGAAGGAGATACAGTTGGTGAATAGCAAACGCATTAAAACGGTGCGGCAACATTCGCGACCGTGGACAACGAGTTTAGTGTGTGTGTGTGTGTGGCTGCTCTAACAAGAATCGAATATTATTTTCTCGTTGCCCCAGGTAGGAGTCACGAGAACAAGAGAAGTACGATTGACATCAAGTCGTTTCGTTGAAAATATGAAGTGGGGATAGAAACGGATGGGAGGCACACAGCGAGTCGGTCACTGTACAAAATAGACGAGTCCCCCCTCCCCTCCCCCCCAGCCAGATATGAGAGCAAAATATTTGCGACCTTTCACATGATGACACACTCCAGAATGACGTAAGTCCACAATTTTCTGCAACACGCGCAGAGCCGCTGAGAACAAAAGAGAAACACATGCAAGAAGAAAAAAACGAAAACAGACTTCTGCAAACAACAACAACAAAAAGAAAGTCACAATGCCATTATCACGTTCTTTGTATCACGATGACGGGATTTGTGACGTGGCGTGGAGGGAGAGAGGTTGTTCGCTGTGCAAACCGGAGGTTCGCCGGGGCGTGTCTCGGGGTTGCGGGTGCGTTGGGGGTGGGATGACGGTTGCTTCGCGGGCCGTGGAGGGGGCCCGTGGCGGTGAGGGGCACCGACGAGGACCCCCGCCCCGCCTCCGAAAAAACGGAATCACCCCCCCCCTCTTCCTGCCTCCCTTTTGTTGCTGTGTGTATGCGAAGAAAAATGCTGTGGTGTGGCGAAAAGCTATATCTCTCGAAGATTGACATCAGCCTTGCGCAGGGAGAGTGCTAATCTTCTCTGTTGAGTTTCCAGGTTGTGGATGTCCCCCGAAGGGGCTCCAGTATAAAGCGGAAAGAATCATGCTGAGCACTTGAGGAAAGTGCATTCTTCACGTTGCACAATAACTATCACTCGAAGCTGCAGCGGGAAACACGTCGTGCGCTCCTATAGTGTAGCGGTTATCACCTCGGACTCTGAATCCGATAACCCTGGTTCGAGTCCAGGTAGGAGTGACTTTTTCCCCACTGAGAAAAACAGTGGGAGATGAGGAGGCAAAAAAAAAGTGCTCCCAACAGGGGTCGAACCTGTGACCTTGGGCTTATTAGACCCACGCTCTAACCGACTGAGCTATGAGAGCTTCGCGTGGCTGCGCGTTTTGACGCGAGTACTGCGATCTGCTCTTTTCTGTGCGCAAAAACTGTGCTGGAGGTGGGGTTCGAACCCACGAAGCTTGCGCACAAGAACTTAAGTCTTGCCCCTTTGACCAACTCGGGAACCCCAGCTTCCTCGTTTCACGAAAAATCGTTCCGGAGCTGCGCGGCACGTGAGGACGAGACGCGGAGGCAAAAAGTGCTCCCAACAGGGGTCGAACCTGTGACCTTGGGCTTATTAGACCCACGCTCTAACCGACTGAGCTATGAGAGCCTTGTGCGGCCGCCGTCGGGAGCCAGTGACTGACAGCGCCACAGTACGAGAGAGCCGTTTCCCGTGTGTGTGCGGAAAGGAGGAAGAGAGAGAAAGAGAAAGGGAGAACAAAGAGAGAGCGTGAAACGTTGGGAGATGCTGTTGTGTTGTGTTGCGGACGTGATGTGATGTGTGACGCCGTTGTGTTGTGGGTTGGCCTTGGCAGATCCAGTCAAGTCCGTGCAGCCTGGCGCATGCACATGTGACAACTGTGTATTGCTTTCTTTTTTTCGGTTTTGTGCCCTGTTTGACCAGTGAAAAGAAAGAAGTGTGTGAAAGGAAAGAAAAAAGATGGGAGGAAAAAAACGAAAAAAGAGAGGGGTGCATGCACACACACATGCGAGGGCGGGAGGGAAACACAGAGACGGCACGGAAACGACAAACACGCAGGAGGCGAGGAGAAACGGAATGTGGGTGTGCGTATGTGCGTGGGCAAGTGCAGTGTCATGTCAGTATCAACAGAATCCGTCGGGGAGGAAAAAAAAAGATGGGGGGATTGAACAACAGGGTTAGAAAAAAGAACAGGATCGATACGTGAGACAGACAGACACGCACACGCGCGCACGCACACGCAAGCAAGACGGTGGCACAGTTTTTTTTGTATTTATTCCTTTTGTGTGTGGCTTTTCCCATTCAACGAGTGTGGCGTTGAGCACACATGCATGATGGAACCAAAAAAAGAAGAAGAGAAACAAAACACAAATGGTGAGAGTGGAGAGGTGCGGGTTGGGAAAGAAAAAAAAGTGTGGTAGAGGCGGGTTTGTCCCCAAGTTTCCTCATAGAACACACAGTCATCGCATCCCAAAGTGCCGCCCACCTCTTCATCATGTCTACACGAGTGTGCAAACGTCACATGGGCTCCACACAGTTCTGGCACACACGTCGCTTCAGCTTGGCGAAAACGACACAGAGGAAAAGAGAAAGAAAGAAAAAAAAGAGAGAAAGAAACACAAACACGCTAAACTCCTGAATCGTGCTCGCTGGATATTTTTTTTGTTTGCTTTCCTGCCATGTGAACCCATATATAAAGATTTATATTTTTGCCGTGTCAATTGTGAGGGTAGAAGAACCAAAAGAACGAGGAAAAGAGAGGGGAAAAGAAGAGAGAGCACTTTGCTTACGACAACGTGTTGCGACAACACCCATGGTTAAGATGAGGCCGTCGCAATCCACCCTCTTGTTTGACTGCTTCTTTCATTCACTGCGATATAAGGATGAACCAAGGGAGCAGGCTGCGCTTGCAAAAGCTCAAAAGGAAAAAAAAAGTGGAATGAAAACAAGTACTTAGTGGTGGAAAAAGAAAAAAGAGCTTTTGGAATCTCGAGTTGGTTAGGTTGGATTCACGTTATATAAAGAAAAAAAGGTGCTTTTTTTTTTCGTTTCTTGAGTGTCAAGTTTCTACGTGTTTATCTGGTGAGAGGTGTGTGAAAAAACTGGGACAGAGAAGAAAAAAAAAGAAAAAGCGATGGGTGGAAAAAGAAAAAAAAGAGGGAAGATCCTTTTTTGATGTTGTAGCTGCGGAAGGGCGGGTTTGTCCCCAAGTTTCCCCTCAATGCACAGCACAAATCGACGCCGAAGAAGGTGATGTGAAAGGCACTTTATTTTCTCTTGTTGTTGCGTGACTTGCGTCATCAATTCCTTTCTTCTTCCTCTTCATCCGTTAAACCTCCTCCATATATATATATATATCATTATTGTCCTTAGGAGAGAGGAAGAGAGAAGAGAGAGAGAGAGGAAAACGCAAAAACAACAAAAAAGGTAAAAACTGGAAATGGCCGATTGATTCACTGGGTGGCTTTGAAAGCAAAAATAAGTCACCTCTTCATTGTCTTGGAATTATGGAAAGAAAACATTGTGGTTTTCCTTGAGAGATAACGTTGGTTGATTGTGTGATTGTTTTTTCTCGTTCTTCTCTCTTGGCTTTTTTGTTTTGCATTTATCCATTACTGAAACACTGACACTCGGAACACCTTGTTATTTTTTTCTCGGTCGTTGTTGGTGGGATGAACGGTCGTGTGTGTGTGTGTGTGGACCGCTTCATCCCTCTGGCCTTGCCTGAAAAGAGACAGAGAGCCTCGAAAAGGAAATGGGAGAAAACAAAACACCGAGGTGCTTTGTTTTTCCCCTGTTTCTTCTCGATGGGGCTTTGCTCTTCTCAAGCCGCGAGCGGCTCGTTCGACGTTTCCGACGCGCTGTCCACGGAACTCTTCTTGCGACGCATCGCGTCCGCCACCGTCAGCTCCTCAACCGGAAGGTCCTCGTTCAGCCGCTGAGGAGGAATCAGGAAGATGGAGCACGGGATGATGAGAAGAGGCAGCAGCAGGTGACCAGTGATGACCAGCCAGCGGACGTTGCTGAAGTCGCAGGGGATGCTGGTCGTGTCAACCGTCCAGACAAGCTCCATCAGCAGCGAACCGATCGCGTTCGACATGGAGCTGCCCAGGTTCGAGAAACCAGCCACCACCGCGAACACCATCGCCTCCGACCCGCGCGGGCAGATGCGTGACAGCAGCACGCACATCGGCATCCACGCAAGGTAGTAGCACACCTCGTACACGACGGCGTCACCGAAGAGGTACATCGCGTGGTCGGGGATACCAATGTACACGTTCCAGCGCTCCACCATGATGAGATCAAAGAAGGATGCCAGAATCTGGATGATCGTCGTCACCACAAAGGCAACGCGAAAGCTGTGCTTGGAGAAGATGTAGTTGAACGCCGCCACACCCACCAGACCACCCACGTTGCCGATCAGCGCCGCCACGGTGTTGTAGAAGGTGTAGGTGAAGTGGGGGCCGTCAGGCAGGCACTCCGGCGTGGCGAGGTAGAAGCTGTCGAGCGCACCCGGGAGCTGGAGGTACAACACCATCTGCAGGTACGCGAACAGGTTCGCCTTGGCGATCATCAGAGGCAGAGCCCAGAAGCCAGCCGCGCAGCACACGACCGACACGGCGATGCAGGCGTAGAGGAGGTCCCAGGACGTGCCCATGATCGTCACGACGGTCATGACAATGACAGCCGCCGTCATCAGCCCGCTGTACACCATCACGCGCCAGCTGCGGCGCGCCATGTCCGTGTTGACCTCGACCACACCACCGCAGCACGAGACGATGCCGGCGCTCACGTCTTCCTCGACGCCTTGGCGGCTGTCGGCGCACGTGTCGGCCACGACGGCCGGGCCATTGTCGACGTTCAGCTCATCCTCCAGGTTGCCGCTGGCGCTCAGGTCGTCCTCGACGCCCGCCATCGGGCTGGGCTGACGCTTCTCGCGGGGGTTGGTGCCCGCGACGTCGTCCTCCAAGTTGCTGGAGCCGAACTTGGCCACCTCGGACTGCCACGTCAGGACATCCCGCGCGCGCTCCACGCGGTTGGGCTCCTCACAGTACCAGTTGAAGATGAAGAAGACGACGCACAGCAGAAGGGAGCCGGCGGCGATGTAGAGACCGACCTGCATCAGGTTGGCGTCGGACAGCGGACCGTTGATGCCACTGGCGATCAGACCGCCGATCATGATCCACCACCACGTCCAGCTCACCATGGCCGGACCCGCGGCGGGGAGGATGCGCATCAAGCGGCTGAAGTGACCCTCAGACAGGATGTCGATGTTTGCCATCGAGTAGCTCGCGAGGAAGCTGAAGCCAGCGGCGGTGTCCGCGCTGGACGGCTTGACGGGGAGCAGACCGAAACCGAGAAGGAACGCACCACCAAGGATGCACGCACCAAACATGTACCAGCGCTTCGTGTAGCCGAAAAGTGCGAACGTGTCACTCAGCATGGCGGCGAAGGCCTTGATGGACCAGCCCATCTTGGAGATACCAGCAAGGCGCTGGTACCGCGTCGCATCAATGCCGAACCGACCGCGGAACATGGGGTAACGCGAGTAGGTCAGCATGTTGTTGGAAATGCCCTTGGCGAAGAAGTAGACGATGCCAAGAGAGGCAACGCACTTGGGGCCATAGCTTTCAGCGCTTTCTCCAAAGAGGGGGATCTTGCGGAAGACGGGTGCGGATTCGAAGAGCTTCGCAGCATCAGGGTGGACGTACTTGAGTGGGGCGGCGGCGTCGGTTATGGAAACCTCGGAGGGGGCTTCGAACTCGCGATTGTTGTTGGCGTTTTCGACAGACATTGTGTGTATGAAGGTCGGAAAAAAGGGGCGGGTGGGTGGCGAAGAGGTGGTATAGTTGAAAAAGGTGTGTGCTTGTTTCGTTGGGGGTAGAAAGGAGCGTTCTGTTTCAGGGTGTTGAAAGAGTGTTTGTTGTGTTTAGCGAATGGATTAGCCTTACTACGATTTGTGTCGTAAGAAAAAAAAGGAGGAGGGAAAGAAGAGGATAGAGGAAGAGAGAGAAAGAGAAAGAGAGGAGTGAGGAGGTTGTAAAAAGAGATCAAAGCAACACAGAGAGAGAAAAACAACTCTATAATGTGCCTCATGTTTGGTTGAAAACAAACAAGCAGACATAGACGAATGTGCTGAGGAGGTGATCGACTGGGGAGCACCACGAGAGAGACATTAGAGTGCGCATCCTCACACACACACACACATACACATACAGACAAGATGCCTCCCCCCTTCGCTACATACAATAGTTGCGTCTTGAACTTACGTTCCGTGAATTAGTCTGTGAAAAGAGTCAAACAAGAAGGAAAACAACAACAACAGAGGGTGACACAGCGCTGCGTCAATGGTTCTCTGCGGGACTGTCTGCGTGTCTCTCGCCTTCACCATCAATTGGGAGTACCTCATCCGCCTCTGGGTTCTCAAGCACGGCAAGCGTCTCGCCGTGCTCCATGCCCTCCTCATCCACTTCACCAGCGGCGTCACGTAGCTTCTCAAAGTGACGTGCCGCGCCTGGACGGAACATGTTCAGCAGAATGGAGCCGGCCACACCAACATTGAACGAGTCTACGGCGCTATTCGGCAGCGGCAGCGACACGAGCTGGTACGGAACGGACCAGTGACCGTCCAACGCGCGCAGCCCTTGCGACTCGGAGCCGAGGACGAGCATGGGGCCAAGCGGCACGCGTGGCGGCGCTGTCGTCGCGCGGCGGCCGTGAGCTGTGCTCGCCTGACGGTGCGCTTCGGCCGCACACTGGCGATTGTGGCGTGACAGCTCGCGTGCAACCTGGAAGGCTGGCTCGGCGTCCTGCGATGGCACGGCCAGCAGCGGCAACAAGTGATGCTGTGCGGCGATCGCACTCAGCAGCGCCACACAGGCCTCGCCGTCCTCGCTGCCGTCAGCCGTGTGCAGCTCGTGCAACGTCACATCCGGCGAGAGAACCGTGCCGTCACTTGCGCGCAGGACCTTCTCATGAAACGGGTCGGTGCAGTTGATGAGCACCACGCGCGCAAAACCCAAGTCCACCGCGGCGCGGATCAGCAGGCCCACGTTGCTGGGAATCCGCAGGCCGACAAGCACGAGCATCGAGGCCACCTTCGTGGTGGTCGTGGCGGGGGGCGCGTGGCTGGCGCCGTCGTCGCTGGCCGCCACGTCGCCTGCGCTGAGCAAAAGCGACTGAACAGGTGGCAGACGAGTCTGCAGCGCGCATGGGAACTCCGCCGCGAACCCATCGCTGTACTCGGCGCTCAGAAGCGAGCGCTTCACCTGCACAGGTGGGCAGCGAACAATAACCGACGGCAGCGCGGCCTCCAGGCACCACGCCGGCACGGACGGCTCCGTTTCAGGCACGTACACGACGGTGGGCTGGATGCCGTATTTCCGCCATATCCGCTGAATCGCGCTCGCCCCACCAACCACACACGCGTCATGCGTGCGTCGGGCGTCACGATGCGCGCGCAGCACACGCGAGAAGGACCACAGGTGTTGTGCGGTGAGGGGTGCCGTTGCTGCGTCGTTGAACACCTCTGTGCTCTCAGGCCGCGTCGCATTCGCCGTCTCTGTTGCGGCTGTGGCAGTGGGGGATGCGAGGGACGAACAGAGAGAGACGGGGAGAGGGGCGTCGAGCCCTTCAAGAACGGTCGGCTGCGTCACGCGCCAGCGCGCGGCTTGCCTCGGGGAGGCCCTGGACACGGGCAACGCCTCATCTACCGAGGCACGGCGTGGCAACGTGTGCAGCGGACGGCTTTTTAGAAGATAGGAAACGGTCCGAAACATGACTTCACGCGACACGCAACAGCCAATGTAGGATGGAACAACTAAAGAAAAACAGCAACAACAAAAGGTGCAACCACAACACCGAACGCGCTCTTTGTGCGATCGGACAGCGCAGTAATGAGAAGAGGCAAAAGGAGGAAAGTGAACGTGAAGAAAAACAGTGAGCTGATGATTGAGAGAGGGGAGACAGGATCACGGGACTCTCTCTATCAACGATTCCCCCTTTGTGTTTCGTTGACGTCGACTTCTAAACAGAGGGAAGTCACCCACCGATTTTCCCCTCCCCTCGGATGCGTTCGCAGGGCTCACACCCGCGCCGTAAGTGATTGATTGGCTGGCATCTGTGTTCTTATTTGCTTGTTTGTGTAGACAGCACATTTTGTTCACGCAAAAATAAATAAATAGATCGGGCAACTCCTTTTTCTCGCGTTGCTTGCGGCGGCAGAGAGAGATATATATTAGCGAGCGTTGGGATTGGAGCGGTAACTGCGGCTCCAGCCTCCCGTGGCCGTGCCTGCACGCGACAGCCGCACGTCCTCCATACCATCGCTCTCGCGATCCAGCGCTTCGCGGAGCTCACGTGGCAGCACGTCGTGCGTGAAGTTATCCCACTCGCTCTCACGCCCAGTGCGAATGTTCTCCTCACGCTCCTCTTCACGCGAGCGACGTTTTTGCATTCGGCGCTTCCGCTCCTGGCCCTCCTGAATGACCTTGGAGAGGGTCAGGTCCTGGCGGAACTCGCGCTTCTCGCGGCTCTTGCGCGTTACGAGGTAGTCGGCGCGGTGGTGCCACTGAACGTACGTCTCTTGAAGGAAGTGCTGCGTCTTGCGCTGGTCGTTGGTGAGGAGCCAGCAGAAGTCACTCGTCGCCCGCTCCTCGACACGCGCCTGCAGCTCAGGGCTCCAGAGAATCGTCGACGAACTCGTGCCGCCCGCTGAGTGATTGCGGAGACCACAGCGTTGGCGCTCCTGATCGTTCATAAAGTTTGCCAGCGTTTCGGCCTGCGGCAGTGGGGGCAGCGTGAAGGTCAATTCGGAAAAAAACCACTCCAGATGCGGAAAGCACTGGAGCTCCTCGGCGAGAGCCATGACCTGACCAAGGAAGTTGTACTGTGCGGCGTGATTGAGGAAATCAAATTGCTTGCGCACACGCAGCTCCTCGTCTTCACCAATGGCGGTAGTCGGGACAAGAAACCAGCCAGCTGGCTCGGTCTTCCAGGTCGACGGGACAAGGCACTGTCTGCGAGCTGCCCCTGCTGTGAAGCACAGCGAGGTTCGACGAAGCATTACCACTCAATTGGGCTCACACCCTTTTCTCACTTGAATTTTCCAATGTCGAACGTAAAGCAACTAAGCAACAACAACAGCGCAGGGTCTGGTCGTTCTCGTGGGTATGTACTGGGGTTCGCAGCGCCAGATAAGACAACGTGAGGGGAAGGAGAGGGAGAACGTGACAGTAGATGTGCTGTGACAGAGGTGCGGCTCCCGACATGACATAGCTCCCTTTATGCAGCACCAACATCCATGACAATCAAAAATGCGACTCACAAATGGGAGGCCGCTATTTGGCTTCTCAACAGTTTCCTTGTGAAAGCCAGTTACCACAACAGGTGATTCTCAGCCATCTTGCATTTTTTTTTTTTGGATCGTGCCAGCGAAGACAACTCTCACCTTCGCGATTTCTTTCTTTCGTTACAAAAAAAAAACAAAAACAGTCAGGCCAAGCAAGTCGGGCACAGTCCGAGGTGCTCGCGCACGTACACGTCGCACGCTGCGCAGCGCCAGCTCTCACACGCTGTACACTGCACGGGGTCACGACTACCACCACCGCTACCACTTTCACTGTCCAACGCATCCACTTCTTGCGATGTCATCTTCGTGGCACTGGTCGACAGAACGCAATGGCACGTCGAACAGCGACGCACGGTCGGCTTCGTACGCGCGCCGCTTTCGGTTGACCTTGTCTTGGCTGCCGCTGTAGGCGGGAGCAGCGCGTACTGACTATGCCTCACGAAGCTCGAGTAGAGGATGGGGACGCTGCACAGCTGCAGGCGGCACATGCGGCAGGTGGTGGGGATGGCGGTTTGAATCAGGTGGCACTGCGGGCAGATCAGATAGACCTCCTTCTGCGCGGGCGACGATGAGGATGAGGATGAGGCGAGTGTATTGGCGTCGGCGTTGGCGCAGACAGGAAACCCAATCGGGATCATCTCGGCCGCTTCGCCGTCGTGCGCATCACGTGCCCGCTTGCGAGTGTCAGTGTCGTCTTTCGCTGTCGCCGTGGCCTGCTTTCCTCGCCCGCGCTCGACGCGACGACGACGACGACCGCGACCTTCCACGGCGAGCTCCAGTGCCAGCTGATGCATGATACGCTGGAGGTGGCCGTAGTTGAGGGGACAGTGCATCGTGCCGCCGGTCATGCGTGCGGCCTCCTCAAAGACGTGCACGGCGCCACAGAGGGAGACGCAGTGCAACTCCACGTGCAGCTGCGCCATGAGCTTGATCACCGCAAACACATCGGTCGGGTCGATGAGCGTGACGGACGCGGAGATGAGCAAAATGCGCAGGCGGGTGGGGTCGTGACTCGTGGTGTTGCCCCCGTTGGCGCGAACCTTCCGTAGGTCGACCATCTCGGACATGGCCATGCGCAGCCCGTTCTCCAGCGACAGCACACCCGAGCCACCGACAAGAAAGTACTCCCGCTCGAGAGACTCTGCGATTTCCGTGCTGTTCGACGTGCACGGGGCGATACGACGGCACACGCCATCGCGCATCACCACGACGCCCATCGTTGCCAGCGGCGTCCCGTCCAGATACTCCGCGACGCACTGCAGAATCGGCGTGCGCAGTGCGAGGCAGTAGGATGGCAGGTAGTCAGCCGCGCTGTTCATGACAGCGCTGCCATCAAGAAGCAAGATAGTGCGCAGCATGATAATAATGATGATGAAGACGACGTCCACACTTGATACAAGGAACAAAACAAAAAAAAACAAGAACAACACAGGGGAAAGGAAAGGAACGGTATCACCAAAATAGTTTCTGTGCAATCTGGCGGAGAACGCAGCAGCCGAGGACAGTAAGTGGGGGGGGGGGTGACGAAGGGGGAGCGAGTGAAAGAAAGAAGTGTTGACTGACTGACTGACTGACGAGCAATTTTTGTGGCCCATCCTACACTGCATCGCATCTAACAGCCCTCCTCCTCTCAGTAGCGTGCCAAAGAAGAGATTAGAGAAGGACCATTCGGAAAGCGGGTCGATGGGATATTGCGAGTGCATCAACTCCATCCACACATCAAGGTGTTCAGAACACAACAGATACTTGCGGGCTGCTTCTTTGTCAGCATATGCGTGCACATATATATATATCTATTTTTGGATTGTTCGATTGTTTTCGAATAGTTAAGGGAATAATGTGAATGTAACGAGCACGTATGAGCGGAGGGACGACGCTGATGAGATCATCTCTCTCTTTCTCACTCTGCCCTGCCTGCCGCCCGCACACAACAGCAACAAAAACAACAGTAACAGCAGTTCAGGCGGTCGACGCAGCCGCGGCGGCTTCTCGCTGGCAGCGCGCGCACGCACATGTAAAGTGACGCTTGGCCAGTTCCTGCGTCCGCTCCGCGTACGGCAGGTGCTTCAGCTGAGGATAGTAGTTGATACACAGCTCCTCACCAGCCAGGATGCTGCGCGTTGCGACCATATTCGTCGAGCCCATTTCCTGCGCCACGTTCGCCTCGCAGGAGTGATTCATCATGGACCACGGCAGATTCAACTCGATCTTGCCGTCGTGATGAAAGCAGTTCGCCGTGACGCGGGCCAGGACGCCGATCATCTCCTCATACGACACAATCGTGGAGATACTGAGGGAGCGCGAGAGGCGATCGTACAGGTGCAGCATCGAATCACACAGCACGTGTGGACTGAAGGTGAGCCGCCCCGTCAAGAGACGCACCTCGCTCATCACAGACGGGACAATGTGGGCGCGCAGCGAGGTCGCGAGGATGCGGAGCATGAGCAGCTGTGCCGCCGCGGCGTTACGCTCTGCCAGCGCGCCGTCCTTCTCGGCCTTCTGCATCTGCGCGTACACGTCGAGTTCGATACTCTGAAAGCCTTCGTTCTCGCACACAGCCGCGTGGTACTGGGCAAGGGCCAAGGCACGGCAGTCACGGCTGCAGTACTCCTCGTGGCAGTGCTCGTTCGAGCAGCTAAACGAGCGGTCTGGCAGCGGCTTGCAGCAGTGGGAGCACCGCTCATCACCGGTCGGATACTGCAGCCACGGCGCGGCGTCGTGAATAACAACCGCGTTGTGCTCGAGTGGACCAGCGGCGAAGAGACCGCGACCGAGAAGCTCCTGAGACGGCCCCTTGTGATGGCGGAGCTCCACACTGTCGCCCAGCATGGGCTTCACAAAGATGTGCAGGTGGGCATCAGAGGCGGGGAAGGTGCACAGCTGCGTGTCGGGGAAATGCTCAACCGCACGCAGGCAACGCGCCTGGTGCTGGCCAGAAAGCGTCATCACGGAAGCAGCCGTGTTGAAGTCCGCCAGCGCAAAGTACGGTTGCCCCAGCGCGTAATAGGCGTTTCCACGGTACAAGAACGCTTCTGGTGGTGTCTGAGGCCCGAGCGTGTTGATGACCGTATGGCAGTGGCGCTTGAGCTCATTCGCGCCCTTCCACATGGTCAGGTATTGACTCGCTTTGGGAGACGCCATGGCCGAGTACACCTCTCTCTCTTTTCTGAAAGAAACCAGTAGAGAAGTGGTGTGTAGGAGTGACGAGGGAAAAAACAAA
This sequence comes from Wallacemonas sp. MBr04, assembly GCA_030849635.1. Taxonomy (NCBI): domain Eukaryota; phylum Euglenozoa; class Kinetoplastea; order Trypanosomatida; family Trypanosomatidae; genus Wallacemonas; species Wallacemonas sp. MBr04. The sequence continues at coordinate 53,623 of JASANR010001476.1, read as the reverse complement.
ACACAAAACAAAAAAAAATGCCCACACAGGCACCCAGACAGACACACACAGAGACAGAAAACACCCTATCAGAAGCGGAGGACAAGTAGGGAGGAGTGATATGAGGAGTGGTATGTGCGTGCACATGTGTGTGCGTGTGTGCCCATCAAGTGAAGCGTGACGGAAAGGTGTGTGTGTCTGTGTGTTGGGATTAATGCCTGTGGGATTGTTTTGGTTCACCGTGCCACGACACAACAACAAGCACGTGCTTATTTTTTCTTTGTGAAACAGCGCCGACAAAAAAATCGTCCCGTTGTCCTGGCAGTTTTTTGTTTTCGTTTTGGGGTTTGCATTACGTCACTGTGACTACGTCCTCAACAACAACAACAACGCGAACAACAAACAAGCCACCGCCACGACATGAACCCGTCGCGGCGATTCGTCAAATCTGTGAATGAAGAAAGCCAGAGTACTAACCGTCGTATCCTGTCTCTCTCTCTCTGACCAGGCATTCTCCTGCTTTTGCTGTTTTACCACCACACTTGCGTTTCTGTGCGGCGCTTCACCAGTTGGTCTTGAGCCCACTGGCGTTCACGCAGCATGACTGCCTCGTAACGGCGGAGCTGCCGACTCGTCGCGTCCAGCCGCCCAATGTTGAGCGAGACGAGCCGCCCGAGCGCCACGCCCACACCGAGTCCAAGAACGCCACCGACCGCTGCACCGGACGCTGCCAGCCGCAGCGCAAAGGGGATGTCGCTCAGCACCCACCACGGTAGGATTCCCACCGTGGCGCCCGCCATGGACAGCCCGGCCACGTAGTTGACGACGGACCGCTGATCCGCGTCGTGCGCCGGCAGCGTGCGTCGCTTCGCGGCCGTCGCCAGACGATCCCCAACGCAGAACGCGGCGGCAAAAATGGCCGTGTTCCCGCCCCACTTGATCGCGCTCGCGAAGACAGACATGTTCAGGATGGACAGCACGCCAACGCCAGACGTCTTGAGGAACTGCACGTCCACGTTGATCGCCTGCACGGCGCGGGCCGTGCCCTGCACGAGGCCAATGAAGAGACCGACCTTGGTGCTGAACCAGATCAGCGACGGGGCCGAGTCGAGGAAGGGATCGAGGCCGTAGAAGTCAACGCGCGGCTTGTACTCACCGGCGACGGTAGCGAGCGGCCGACCCGTCTCCACGGTCGTCATGAGCGCGCGCCAGGCTGCCGTGACGCTGCTGCTGCTGCTGCCATCAGTGAGCCCCGCCTCTGACGACGCGGACCCGGACACCGTTTCTGGCGCGCGGCGCACCGCCCCCGTTTCCGAGTCCACCACTGTTCTCATGACACCGGCCTTGGGTTCTGCCCGCGGTGGCTGCGACGCGGACGCCCCTGCCTCGGCCTGGTTCGCCTCACGCAGACGCTCGGCCTCCTCTTGCAGCTGGTAGCGCGTCTCCACGGTTTGCTTGGCGTAGGTCTCATCCAGTGGCTTCGACCAGCCCATGAATCGGCGCACCTGAGCGACAACACCGACGACGTCGTGCTCGGCTTCCATGCGCCGCTGTTTGCGCACCTCTTGGATCGCCTCGGCAACGTCGAGCTCGCGCTGATACCTCTTTTCCCACGAGTTGGTGTTCTTGGCCTTCTCCTCATCGGTCAGGAGTGAACCGTCAATGGCGATGTTCTTGTACTCGAGCCACTCAGGAGGACGACGATGGCGGTCACCCGAGCTGTGCACTTGAATGGTGCCGTACGTTGGGCGGCGGAACTCGTCGCGGTAGAAGGTGAAGAAAGAGCTGGCGAGTGAGAAGAACGAGCCGTCGGATGCGACGGTGCCGCCCATATCGCCCATAGCCGCTCCACGTGCTTGCTCCTTGTCACTCAACCTGTACGGGTTGTGCACCTCCCCGGGCAGTCGAGTGGTGCTTTCATCGTCGTCCGTGCGAGAGCTGGGCTTGGGCGGCTGGGGTGTCTTTTCACTGTCACGGCCCTCCGCACCATCAGCCGCAGTGGTGGGCTTCCCCCATAAACGCATGGCCTATTCTGTTGTGTACGCACGTGTTTTTTTTTCGTTAGTGATCTTGTCACCTATCCTCTTTTTCCTCCTTCCGGTGTTGAATGAGAAGAAAGCGCGCGCGGGAGAGAGAGGAGACAGTATGGGAGGTGAAGTGAGAAAACGGTGAGACAGGGCAAAAAGAGGGAAGAAGCACACAAAACTCACACACCGCTGACGTTTGTGCATTCGAATTTTTCATTTTTCTTTCCTTCCTTTTTTCGTTCTACTCATCCCTGGTCTAAACGAGCGAACCATACTTTGACGTTTGGCAGTTCCATAATGTACAACGTCGGGTGTTTCTTATTCAAACAAAAAGGGCAACAGAAGGCAGTTTTTCTTGATTTCTTCTCTTTTCGGCTACGTTCTTGTCGATATAGTATCTTTTCGTGCGTAGAGTGATTCCTTCTCAGCACGTCATGTGCACATGTGAGATGCGAACTCAAACACACACAAAAAGAGACAGACAAGACGACAGACGAATCATAATAGCGTGCTTCTTGGAAGGACAGGAATGAGTGATGTTCACGCTGCAGCACTTCGGACATGACAACCAGGGGCTCTCACACAAGCACGGAGACAAACGACACTCAAAGAAAGAGAGGGGAGGGGGAGGGGGCGGACAAAAAAAAATATATATACCAGAAGAGAAAACGAAAAATGAGGATGAGTACGTGCATCGGTACCAATGGGTTATCACCGACATGCACAACCACTCAGAGAATAAGGACAACACGGTTGAAGACCACGAGCCAGAACGCATGCAGTGAGGAGGAGTCACACACGTGTGATTCTGCCAGTGCCTGCATTGACTCGCGCCCCTCACACGTTCTTTAGAAGAAAGATTTCCACTTGTTTTCGTCGCAGTAATATTATTATTATTCATTTTTCAAGTGACAGGATTGTTCAGGAGGTCAGAAAACAAAACAAAAGATGAACGGAGGGGAAAAAACCTTGTTTTCCCGCCTCGTTCATTGTTTGCTTTTCCTTTTTCTCTTTCTCCTGCCCTTTCTGTCACTATCGTGCACTAGCTTCCCCTTCCCCTCCTCTTTGCTTTCGACGACAACAGTTGTTGTTGTTGTTGTTTGCATCTTTTTCCTGTCTCTTCCCACTCCCCTCCGCCCCGGTCATCTCTCCTCTCAAAAACAGAGAGAGAAAGGGAGCTATGGGCTGATGTAGTCGCCCCGCATCCATCGCTTGGCGACCTCGGCAAATCGGCGCGGATTGTCTTTGAGAACCTGCGCCGCCTGCTTCGCAACACCGGGCAGCGCGTCGTCGTAGTTTGGCTCCATGAACAGCGACTCCATGTTGAGGATGATATCGGAGATGGTCAGAGAGGGGCGCCACTCAGTTTGCAGACTCAAGCACACGCCCCAGTCGTGCTGATCGGCATCGCCTTCGATGTTTGGATGAAAGATGCGCGTGGGGCCGACGAAACGCACGCGTGGGCTTTCAATAGGGTAGTTCGGCGAGAGCCGAATGATGAAAGGGAACTCTCCGCCCTGCCAGATGCCGCTTTTGGGCTGAATGGTGACGCGAATGATGTAGGAGTCGTATTCGGGCTTGTAGTCTACGAGGCTGCTCACGAGGGAGAGGTCGTCCATGTCCTTGCGGATGCGATCCTCAGCCGGCGAGAGGCTCTTGGACACAGCGACGCCCGACTGCTGGTTGGCCTGCGCCTCCTCCTTCTTCTTCTTGGACAGCCGAGCAAGACTCATGTTTTTCACAAGTGGCTGACGGAGAGAGAGAGAAAGAGAGAATGATGGAGAAAAAAAAGGACAGCTATGCACAAGGATACGTCAACGCGTGAAGAGGAAGGGGTGAGAGGAAAGAGGAAAGGAGAAAGAAATATGTTGAATAGAATTGGGTGTGATCACTGAAACAAGAAGAGAGCTCGTTTCTTCCACCCTTTCGCCCATGTACACGGCTCCAGAGCTGCGTGAGTGAGTAAGAGAGAGAGAGAAAAGAATGAGGTGCGTTCATGCACACGGGGGTGAGACGCCTGCGACAGACTGCCAAGGCACACGCTATGTGACACCATCACTTGCCACTGTCGTTCCGTTCATTTTGGTAATGCTGACACAAAGGATTTTTTGTTTGGATGGGTAAGAAAAAAGAGTGAGGGTAGTACAAGTGGTTGAAAAGAGGAAGAGAAGAAGTCTGAAAATGGTGACGTACAAATCGAAAAAGAAAGAACGCACGGAGCGAAGCGAAGAGGGGGAAATAACTCAAAAGATGGGAGACATGTAAAAACAAAACGAGGGGATTGAGTGAAAAGGCAACAACGCCACAAAACAAACAAATAATCAAGCAACTGTAGATGCACACTTTCGATGCAGCGGCGCGTCAGTGACAACACACACACACACACAGACACAAACACAGACACAGCGATTCTGAGAAAGAAAAAACAGAAAAACGAAAACCAGTTGGGAGACCAAAAAATGAACTCTATGCACTGGTCTGTCTGCGTAGTGACACGAACACTAAGCAAGCAAGCAAAAAGAAAAGTTGACATGGCAGTCAAGTCTTTGATTCGCGTCGCGCTCAGCGGAGTGCCACCTCATCGGCGACAAACATGTGGCTCGCCGCGCGTGCGTCAAGACCGCCAGACGGCGACGAGAAGGCCTCCATGTGGGCTCCGGAGAGTGGACTATCGTATCCCGACCATGGTGAACGCGCCGTGGCCGCGCCCGTGCCGCTGCCCGCCACGTTTGGCGTCGCCGCGCCGTCTGAAGAGGACCCGTAGTGATAGTACTCGCCGTACGGCGATGCGCCTGTTTGCTTGCGAATGGGGCTGCCGCTGAGCGCCTCGCTCATGGACGGACGACGACGTGCATGACCCGCCGCCGCACCGCTCAGGCTGCTGCTGCTGTGGCTGCTACCCGCGTTCGCGAGGGACGCCGATGACGTGGCTGCCGGAGGGAAGCAGCGCCAGAAGCGAATCGTCTCATCGCCGGCGGCGGAGACGACGACCTCGCCATCCGCACACAAACACAAGTGCAGCACGCGCGATGTGTGGCCGGTGAGGTCCGCCAGCTTGCGCAGGGACGGGTACTTCCAGACAGAGAGTTGATTCATGGAGAAGCCGTGCGAGCTCACCAGCTCCATGCCACTCGGCGCCCACAGGACACCGCACACTTGACTGCCCGTGTCAAGGCTGTGCACGCACTCACCCGTCAAGGTGTTCCAGAAACGCAGCGTGCGGTCATCCGTGCCGCCCCCACTTGCCAGCAGCGAGGTCTGAACAGGGTTCCACGCGAGCGCCTTGACAGCCGCGGTGTGCGCGTTCAGATACAGCACGGGCGCGGCGCGTGGCGCAGCCGTCGTGGTTGACGACGACGACGACGACCAGCCATTGACACGAAACGGCGAGGCTGCTGCTGCTGCTGCGGTCGCCCCACCACCACCGCCGCCGTTCCCGCGAGTGTGAGCGTCGCGCGGTTGATGCTCGGACGAGATCCACCGGCGATCCCACACCAGAACCTGGTTGTCGTTGCCACCACTCGCGAGATGAAAGCTGTTTGGCGACCAGCGCAGGCCGCACACCTCCTGCTGGTGGCACCGCAGCGTGCCCACTGCGTGGCGATCGCGCAGGTCCCGCAGGCGAATGGTCGCGTCCTTGCTGCCGGTCGCCAGAACGGAGGTGTCCCCGCCGGCCCAGGACAAGGCGCCGACGCGGAGCGCGTGATCGCGCCACGTTTGCACGACCTGCTGTGTCTCCGCGTCCCACACCTCCACGCTGCCGTCGTTGAAGCCGAGGGAGAGGTGGCGACCGTCTGGCGTCCACTGTACACCGCACACCAAACTCGTCGGGTCGTGCTTGTCGCGCGTGAGTGGGAGCTGCGTAATGTTGCAGCTCGCGGCCTCCCACATGTACACCGCGCTCTGCAGCGCAACGCACAGCACGTTCTTGGCGGACCAATCCACCAGGTTCAGGTAAAAGTCGTCGACCATGTCGGCGGCGTCGAGAATGCGCTCCGGTGTCTGCGGGATCACGCGAAACGCCTGCGTCTGGAAGTTCGCGGCGCGGTTGTGTTCGTAGACGACACCGAGAGAGGTGCTGAAGCGTGAGGCCTCGCGTGTGGTGCCCGCCATAGAGGCCCCGAGGGGGTGTGGTGACGGCGCTGGCGCTGGCACGGTTGGTGGGGTGGCGGCCGCCACGTCGTGCGTGCTGTTCTCACGGTCCGCTTGCGCCGGGCACTTTTGGAAGCCCAGCACAGACGTGTGTGCGGCGTCCGTGAAGAGCGTGCGGGCGAGCTTGCACGTGTACGGCTCTGCCTCGACGAGCGTGGACGCGAAGGACGCGCTGGACGGCGTGTCGGTGCCGCGCATTGGCGTCAGCCCCGGCGTCGCCAGCGCCGCGGTCGTTGTGCTGCGCGGCGCGGAGGCGTGGCGCGAGTCCGGCGTGGCGGCCGTGCCGCGTGGAAAGCTCGCGGAGGGGCTGCGACCACCGCCGATCAACTCGCGCCGTCCGACGCCTCCGCCTCCGCCTCGACGCATCCCGCTGCCGGCCGGAAGCGGCGACGGCCACGCGCTGCCATCGCGCACAAGAGGGCTCGCCGTGATGCCTGCGACAGAGCCGGTGCGACTGCTGCCGTCCTGCCAGCTCGCGAAGAGGCCCTGCACCGTGCGGCTGGTGCTGCGCTGATGGGAGTCCGGGACCGCGCTGCCGGCTCGGGAGACGGTGGCAAACGGGGAGCCGTGAACGTCACGTGGGGCGGGTGAACCAGGCTCGTCAGCGGCGCTGAGCGGCGGCACGACCAGAGGGCTCGCGACACGGCTGTGGTTGTGATGCGTGATGTCGTCGTGGTCATCGTCGCTGTCGTGGACGCTGGCGGCGGCGGCGGCGGGGGCGCCGAAGGGGTAGCGCCCGCCCCAGGCCTCGCGGTCACGCGGGTACGGTGCAGCCGTCAGCCGCTCCATCGGCGGAAACAACACAACACCACCACCACCACCGAAGTTATGGCTGCTGCCATTGCTGCTGCTGCTGCCATCGCTGTTGTTGTTGTGGGTGCTGCTGTTGGCTCCCAGATCATCTTCGTTGCGTGCCCCACCGATCTCCGCGGAGACATTCGCAATCGGTACGAGTGTCTCGCGGGTGGTGAGCAGAAAGTGCGAAATGCCCGCGTCCTGCACGGTGCGGTCCGCGATGAAGCGATCAGGCGTTGGCGTTGCCGTTGTGTTGGTGGCAATCTGACTGCTCGTCAGACTCGTGGGTGTGCCGGGTGTGCGCATCCGCGCGAGAACAGGCGCCGTCATGGCCCCGTCGTGCGCTTGAGACGACGAGTAATGGGCGATCGGTGTCGCCATCGATGCGGCAGATGCCGAAACCGGGGAGGAGACGCACGGCGGCGTGCTCGTCCACGGGTACATCGCTGTGCGCGGAGGGCAGCGAGGCGGCGTCGTGAATGCGGTCTCCATGGTGAGCGGCTACTCTTGTTACGACCGTGAAACGTCGAACACGGCAACTACAACAACAACAAAAAGAAAGCAAAAGGGAACCTTGAAAAGAGAAACTCAAACGGATACCCGCCTTTTTTTTCCAACTGTCACTCGTGGAAGAACTTGGTGATCAAACCGCCTCGCTTGTGTGACGCTTTTGGTTCGTGCCGATTTTTATTTTTTGTTGTCTCTGTCCCCCTTTTCTGTACTTACGCTTTTCGCTTTTTTCTTTGCTTTCTGATGTGATGAGTATGAACACCAAGTACAGGGGAATGAACGTGAGCGACGCTCGAAAAAGAAACGAAACAAAAAGAAACGAAGGATCTGGCTAAAAAGCCTATTCCACACGAGGTGGCGTCAAGAAGAAGAAGAAAAAGAAGAGCGTGGAAGGAAGAAAGAGAGTGATGAACACCGTCTTTCTGTCTGACGTGTATTTTTTCCTCTTGCTAGCTGAAGAGCCTGTCGTTTTGGTATTATTATTATTTTATTTCGTGTGAGCACACATGTAGAGAGAGAGGGGGGAGGGGCGGGGATGGGATTTGTGACGATGCGTGAACATACGAATGCCGGGAAAAAAAGGGGAGCACAGTGGAGCTAGCGAGCCAAACTACGCACACACACACGCACACAGTCTCATGTCAGTTGTTTGCTCAAAAAATGCAATGAACGACTGTCACCGATTGCGCTCAAACAAACGGAGCCAAAGCACCAAACTCGAAAGCATGGAGGTGTGTGACATCAACGCAATCCAAGTCGACACACGCTCCACAAAACGGTTTCGCACGGTCACGAGGGGTCGGACGTTCTGTGTGCTTTCACCGTATTCACCTCTTTCTCTTTTGCTGTTGGTAAGCGAATGCCCTCCATTTGTATTCGTTCTTTTTTTTTTTAAGAATCTGCTGGTCTTCTTCTGTGTGTCAGTTCCAAAGTCTCGGCATTGCCTATGTCGATCTTCGATTCGACCTGACAAGGGTATATATTATACATGAAGACGCGTGCTACAGCACAAAAAAAAAGAGAGAGAAGAGAGTCACAAAAAAAGCAAGGATAGATGCTGCAACTGCTGGTGTTCAAAAGAAAGGAAAGAAAATATGTTCGCTGTGGAACTACATCAGGTGGTGAGCGGACAAGAGCGAACCAACAACAACACATAAAGGAAATCACACGCACAGAAGAAACAACAACAACGACAACAGCAAGTGAACAGGTGAGTTGGAGCTGCGTTACAGAACGCCGTATCTATCGAGCCAGCTGTCGAATTGCACCTCTCCCCACTCCTGCCCAAACGCGTCCTCGAGTGCAAGCCCCAGCGCGACGGTCAACTCTTCATGCAGGTCCTTCTTACTCTGCGGCACAAAGCACAAGAAGCCTTCACCCAGCCTCAGCCACTCGGCAATGCGCGCACGAAGATCCTCGAAGCCGCCGTCACAGGACTTGCCACCACAACCGTCGGCCACGTCATCCGCAATAAAAAAGTACGACGCCACGTAGGCGCGCGCGGCTTTGCCGACCACGGAGGGGAGCGGGGCCCAGCTTTCCGCCACGGCTGCCGCGGCGAGCGCGCTCTGCTCGGGCGACGCGATGGGAGATGTAGTCTTCTTTCCAGCCGCATCCTCACCACTTGGTTGTTGTTGTTGCTGTTGTGTGGGGCTGTTGTGGGGGGTACCGCCGTGCGCTACCACCTCGCTCTGCTTGAGTCGAAAGACTTCGCCAAGGAGGCTTTTAAAGTACACCTCGAGCGCGCGACTGGTGTGGAGTCCGCGTGGAAAGCGCGCGTCCTCGTCGCGGGCAATCACAATGTGCTTCACCCCACACGCCTTCAAAATGTGCGAGCGGTACACGCTGACCGGCGCCGTCGCCACCCACGCCGCGACCGGCAGCGCTGGCAGCTTCTGCGGAAACGAGTCGTCCCAGGTGATGACCGCCGGCGGCGGATTCGGCCGCGACGCCGTCACCACGCGCTCCCACTCCTCTGTCAGAACCGGGATCGCATCGAGCACGAGCTCCAAGTTCGTCGTCGTCTCCAGTCCTTTCGGAAGCGCCCGGAGCGGATTCGAGCTCAAGCGCACGTGCCGCAAGCACGTCGAGTTGAAGTACGAGTGCCCGTCCGCGTCGACGCCGACCTCGCTGATGTTGTTGCCGTGCAGGTTGAGGCGCTGAAGAAAGCGTGCGTGACGCAGCGCGGGCGGAATGCGGCGAATGCGGTTGTCAGAGAGGTCCAGGCGCAGCAAACGCGGCGCGTCGAGGACGGCCATCGGGACCTCGGTCAGGCGGTTGCTCGAGAGCGTGATGTCCTTCAGCGCGTTGAACCGCGAGAGATCGATGGAGCCGAGATTGGCCAGCGCAGTGCGAGACAAGTGCAGCCCGACCACCGTACCGGCGACGGACTCGACGTCCTCCGACGGCGGCGAGAGCATCAGGACGTCCGTAATGCGGAGCACCTTGCGGGTCCGTTCAGGCGAGGCCTTGTACTGCCGGATTATCTCGAGCACTACGTCCTGCTGGGCCGGCGTCATGGACTCTTCAAAGGTGACCCGAGCACGCACCGTCGCACCCGAGGCAGCACGTGTCGGCGCGGCCGAGCTCACGCGGGCACCACCGGGGAGTGAGTAGCTGCGACTCATCAAACTCGGCAAGCTGCGGTCGACCTGCAGGCCGCCGTCCAGGTGAAACGTGCTCCCGTTGGACTGGCTGGTGCCATCGACGTCGCCGTCGTCATCGTCGTCGTCCAATACGATGCTCTCGTCGTTGTCCAGCAGGTCAAGACCGTCTTGAAACGGGTTGCCGCTGCCGCCGCTACCTGTGCTCGTGTTCGCGTTCTCCACGTGGCGGCGATACGCGGAGTGGGCGGCGTTCTCTCGCGCCGCCGCCGCTGCCGTTGCGACGGCCCCTCGCGTCAGCATGCAGTTTTGTGCGTTGTCCTCATCGCGCTGCCGCACGCGCTGGATGCTCTTGGCGCCGTGAAACGCGTTGAGCAGGTTTCGGCCTCGAATGACCGACGCCGTCGCGCGTTCGTACAGGTCCTTGTTGCGGTGTGAGACGTCCGACTCGTTGAGTGACGCGCTGCCGAGCAGAATCTGGCTGCCGACGAGGCTGCCGTGCAGGAGCTGCTGACGACCCGGGGCGATGGGGGTGCCGCTCGTGGAGAGCGAGCACTCGTGCAGATCGACAAAGAACGGGTGCTTCGCCGCGGTGGAGATGAGCATGCGTTTCGCGCGGTCCTTGCACAGCATGCGCTTCAGCAAGTCCACCAGCATCGGGTCAACACGCGGTTCGGAAGGGAAGTCGAAGCTCTCGGGACTGGCGAGCGCGCTGCGAATCGCGATGTAGTCGAGCTGATCAAACGGTAGCCGACCGTACGTGAGCTGGTACAAGGTCATCGCAAAGGCCCAGCTGTCCTTGACGTCGCCCGTGTACGGTTCACCCTTGCGTTCTTCCGGGCAGCAGTACGGCAGCGTGCCGGTCTGCCCCGACATGACGCTGCTGTTCGTGGTGCCGAAGTCCGTGATCTTGACTGTGCCGTGGCCGTCGACGAGGCAGTTCGCAGGCTTGATATCGCGGTGATAGAGGTACTGCGAGTGCAGGTGCTGCAAGCCGCGAAAGACGTCCGTGGCGTACTGCTGAAGCGTGTCTGGCGGCAGCGGAGGGTCGCCGAACGTGTACATGGGGCCGCCTTCGCAGTACTCCATGATAATGTACGCCCGCTGCGCCTCCGTGTCCTCAATCACCTCGTGGAGCTGCACAATGTTGGGGTGGTCAATGAACTTCATCACGGCAATCTCGCGCAGCAGGTCATCGAGGGTGGGCTGACCAGCGCCACGGGGACTTGACGTGCCGGCCCCGCTGCCACTCCCCGCACCACCGCCTCCGCTGATACCATTACTGCGCTGCGAGAGCGTTGGCGTCACATTTGGTGAGCCCATGACACCTCGACTGGTTTGGCCACTTGCGCTGTTGTTGCTGCTGCTGCCCGCGTCTCCAAAGCCAGCACCGGCGCCGCTGGTGCTGCTGCCGCTGAGGTACGCAGTGGAGCTCGTCTTGGGGCGCTTTAGAATCTTGAGAGCGTAGAGCTGCCGCGTCTTCGTGTGCTGCACGAGCTTCACGTTCGCGTTGCCGCCACGGCCGAGAAGACGAACGACGGCGTAGTCATTAATGACACGATTTCCGTCCTGCGTCTTCTTTTTGCACGTGAGTGGCTTCTCCTGCACCGTAGTCTTGGCCCGCCGCTGAAACCGCTGAAGAATGTGCTCGTGACTGACCTTGCCGGCCCCAAAACACGTGTCGCATGCGATGAAATCACAATCACCACAGCGATGCACAACCTCCACGTCGCTAATGGCGCGCTGGCAGACGGAGCACGGGTTGTAGAGCAACGTACTCGCGCCACCGCCGGCGACGCTACCACCACCACCGTACACACTGCTGCTCACACCGTCCGAACTGCAGAAGGAGGACTCCGCAAACGTGCGGCTCGCGTTGCAGTGCTGCGCGTCGTGCAGCGCGTTGATAGTGTGATCGGGTGGGTGGGAGTCGATCACGGACGTTTTGAAGCGACATTCTTCACACCAGTACGTGTCACACTGGTCACACACATACGCAACGTCGCTATCGCCACACGCCGCACACTCGTGCTTCACATCTGCGAAGGTGGCCAATCCTGATTGCGGCCGCGGCGTGGCTTCAAAGAGTCCACTGCCGTTCAACATGCGGTCGTTGAAGGATTCGTTCAACACGGGATCACTGAGCAAGCTCACCGATGACCGTCCACTGCTGCTGCTGCGATGCGCGGCGCGCCCCACAAACGGTTCATCGTGGCCGCTGATGGTGGAGACGACGCGGCTGCGACCGCCGTTCGCATTTGTCGGGCTCCGCAAGCCTGATCCCGCGTCGTCATTGCGACTGCTGACGCGAACCATGAAACCATCACTACCACTGTATGGATGACTAGTGTTGTTGTTGTTGTTGTTGTTGTTATTGCGGCAGTCGTAATCGACGTTTCTGTCGCCAAAGCCCTCCGATGACGACGAGGATGCAAACGAATCACTGCCGCTAAGACTCTCCATCATTGGAATCTCATCACGTAGCGCGTCGACATCGACATCGACAGGCATCGGCCGAACGGGTACGCTTGGCGCGGCGTTGCTGTTTTTACTTTTGCTGCTCGCGCTGGGCGCCTGCGCACTGCTGTGATCATCCGCATGGTGCGGCGGCGTGCTCTTGTCGTCTTCATCACTTGTACGCCGGTAGACGCAGGCGGTGAAACTCGGGAGCGGCGCCGTGGAACCCGACGATCTTTTCTCGGGCGACACAGACGACGGCTGCGGCTTCACAGACGGCGGGTGCGGCGGCGTGTGCGGATCAGCGCGGGCGGCTTTGGCGGCCGTGCCAGTCGAGCAGGCAGCCTGGCTGCTGCTGTTGTTGCTGTTGACAACACTGCTACCACATCCCATGGCTGTGACCTGGCTGAGTGACGAATGAGCACGTGTATTTCAAAAATTAAAGGAAAGAGAATGAAGGTGAAGAAAACTAAAAGGGAGAAGATAAGTGCAAGGTGAACACGGAAGCAAAGATAAAGATAAAGTGGGTAAACAGTCACAGGAGGCCGGGTGGATCCTACCAAGTTGTGTATATATACAAGGAAAGCGCGCAAACAGTAAATTTCAGAAACGAAACGATGACAACGGACGGCCACAACGCCCGAAAAAAAAGGTAAACGAAACAAAAAAAACCACGCAAGAACAGAAATTGAAGAAGAGGTGGTCTGTGTACGAAACACTGACCGTGGTCTAAGTGATGTGATCGACGACAAAGGGGAATAAGGTGAGCGAGAAGACAGTGATGGGCAAGACACACACACACACACAAATGTACGCGTGCAAAAAAAAACTATCAAAAGGGGGTGCGAGTGAATGTGTGTGTGAGTGGGTGTGTGCACAAAAGAAAGGAGAGAGAAGGATAAATTCTGTAATATACAAAAAAAAACAAACGGTTGATTCGGTGGTATACCTGTTTTTTCTCTCCCTCTCCTGTTGAGAGATTTTTTCCTGTCCTGCGGTGAACTGGATCGAGATTAAGAGCGAGAATGACGGGGAGAAGGAGAGTGAGGTTCTTTTTGTGTGGATGTGTGTGTGAATGATTTTTTTCTTTGGGGAATGCGCAGTTCCAGTCCGTTGCGATAGTGCGTGAGGCACGTTATTATTTTTTAATGCCATGCGGACAGTCATATATATATATTTTTTTTTTGAATACTTTTCTTCTTCTTTTTCTGTTTGTGACAACCACGGGCTGATCTGTGAAAAAAATTGTAACGCAAATAGAAATAGGGGAACACACACACACTGTGAAAGAAGAAAGTACGGGCGTGCGGAAACAACAATAATAACAATAGTCATCGTAATGGTGACAACGGATTTTTGTTTCTTCACTTCAAATTCCTTTTTCTTTTTTTCTTCAATACCCATCCTTGTTGAAGCCCTTCGGACGGTTCATCAGGCGTTGTTCTTGAGGACTTTCTTGAGGGGCTTCAGCGGCCACCATGCCGGCACCGTGGCCGTCACAGGCGCGCCACTCTGCAGCGTCAGCCCCGGAAACGTGAGTGTGTCCTTGTTCATGTAGCGCAGTCGCAGCAGCCCAAGCCCGTGCTGCCCGGACGTTGTCAGCACCTCACCGATTTTCTCCTTCCCGTCCTTCACGTACAGACCTTCACCGGATTTGGGAATCTCGCTGGGATCGTTGAACACGAGGGGCAGCGTACGTTTGCGCGTGACGAGCATGACGTGTGTGCGGTGCGTCAGCTCCTGCCCGACGTAACAACCCTTGTGAAAGTTGACGCCATCCAGAAAGTCCGTGTTGGCTTCAAAAGGGAGCGACTTGCCGTCGCGAAACACGGCGGGGCCTTCGCCAATGCCATTCGCGATGAGGAGTTCGTCGTAGGCATCGGTCGGTCGCATCGCGGGTGCCCACGCGTGTGGTGTCACGGTCCGCTCAACAATCACACCGCTGCTCGCGATCGAATCCTGTTCTGATTCGTCGCCATCACGGGCGGTCTTGTCGAGAGACGTGCGCATCGCCGCGGGGAAGCTGAGAAAGCGGCTGCGGGGGTCCAGGAAGACTTCCGAGTTGCGCGTCGAGAGTGTCGTGAGCGGCGCGGTGAGATCCGGCTGAGCAACATCCTCAGCACCACCACCGTTCGACGACGACGATGCTGTCGCGGACTCGGCATCGGCCTTCTTGGTCGCGGAAATGACGACGGCCAAGTCACCGGAGACGTTCTCCACCTTGATCTTGCGCCGCATGCGCATCTCCACCAGGTGGTCCTGCAGCGCCTCGGCGACATCGCGGTGCACATCGACGAGCACCGCCGACTGCCCCTCGTGCACGTTCTTGCTTTGGTACAAGTACGCGTCGCAGAACACGCGACCTGTGAAGTACAGAAAGCACCCCCACGTGGACCCGCCGGGTTGAAGCGCGCGCATATCTTGCGTGACGAGCCCTTGAAGGAATTCGTGCACGTCTGCGCCGGTCAGACGCAGCAGGGCGCGGTTTGGCAAACGGCACGTGACGATGGACATTCACAGACAAGGGATAAATACGAAAAGCAAACCAAAACAGTTAAAGAGCAAAAAAAAAACGAGAGTGCAGTTTATCCACGAAAGCGCTCTCAACCAAATCGCCGTTTTATTTTTTACTTTTCTGTAAAAAAAAAATGAAGAACCTGCACGTGAAGGTAGATAAGACAGAGCGAGAGGGAGACAAGACAGAGCATGTGTGAAGTTGTTTGTGTGCGCGGTTCATAGTCACTGACGTCTCAGTCACCAGAAACAGAGAGAGGATGACACGATGTTTAAGAGTGTGTTTGTGCGAGGGCCACATCAAAAGAACCATGTCAATGTAGAAAGAGATTCCTCATCGCTTTTTCTCCCTTTTAAATAACTTCGGGGCATGCACTCACGCTTGCACAAGTAGCAAACCAGAGAAAAATATGAAGCAATAGAGGAAAAAACAACGGGAAACAAAGAAACGACGTCACAGCGGGTCTGGATCTTCCTGGCGACACAGTGAACACTCACAGAGAAAGCCATACCCGCGCAGCAGGAACGCCCGACGTGCCGCGGCGGCTTCTCGCGCACTCGCAGCACTTTTCCCAAACGCATCCACGTTGATGTACGATGTGAAGAGCTCCTCACCCGGGCTGAGTGACGTCAGCGCAACCACATCCGCACAGACGGGCCCGTGATTCGGCACGAAACGCACAGATGGGTCACAGCTGTGATTGATCTTTGTGGCCACGTCGTACAGGGCGGCACCCGTGGCGTGCGGAGCGGCTTCCTGCGCAGAGAGCGGACCCGATGTACGCGCTGATGAAGAAGAGGCGGCGGCAGAGGAGGTGTAGCGATCGTCACGTGAATCGTTCGAGTCAAACAAGTTTTTCACGCTCTGCTGGAACGAGTGGTGCGCGACTGTGTCGACGCAGGCTGTGCTTGTGCTGCTAGTCTCTGGCACCTGCACCTGCGCCTGACTCCACCACGTGAAGAGCGGCGACAACACCACGTAAGCATGCACGTTCGCGTCGGTTAGCCAATGCAGTTGGAGGAGGCGCTGCAGCGGGAAACCCTCCGTCTGTAGTGCACACCACACAGTGTTTTCTTCCTCTTCCTCTTCCGCCTCACCCCCACCTTCATCCTCGTCGTCACATTTGCGAGTTCTCTGCGGGACGCGGTGTTCATTCAGACAGAGGTACAACCACCACGCCACGACGTGCCAGCTGAAGCGTAGCAGTGCGCGTTGCTCCACGCGCAAACCACGTGACGCACCCTCCGCGTAGCGGTCAATAAGCGCCTCAAGTGATGCGCGGAACGCAGACACACGTACTAAGCTCCACCCTGCGTCCACACCCTCTTCCGTTTCGTCCACTCTTGTTGGGCGCGTGGTTGCGTCACGAACAGCGTGATCTGTTTGCGCAAGTACTTTGGCGAGCAACAGAACAATCAGCCACAGCCGCTCGTTGTAGTGGACGGCGATGTGGTGCAGCGTGTTCAAGGCAGACTGACGCGTAGGCCACAAGGCACGCCACGCCGCCACCGAAGTGAGACCGTCCCACAGCGAGGACGGCGACGATGCCGCCTGTTGCCAGACGAAAGCCAGTGAGGGAAAGAGATGTGGAGATGAAACGCCAACATCTTCTGCGCTGTTCTCAGCGTCTTTATCCTCATCATCCTCATCCTCATGACACGAGGAGACGAGGACAAAGCGCTTGCCATCGTCGTCCAATGCGCGTGTCTCGCACGACGACGAGCAGAAGCACGCGACACACGACTCCCCGTTCTCAGAGTGGAAGAGAAGGTGCCTGCGCGTTGGCCACCCCGCAGTACCGGCGACCATCGTTGTGAACGCGTCCACGTCGAGCTGAGCCGGAGGCACCTCGGCCTCAGGCGGCGAGACAGACTGAAGCCTACGCTGAACGGCTCGAACACGCCGCAGCTCCGTCGCCAAGGACGTGACGAGAGGCGTCCCACACCCAAAACAGCAGCGCAGCGTGAGACACGCGTCATCGCTGTTCGCCACGTCCTCGTGGCTCTTGTCCAGGCCAGTGTCGTGCGTGCGTGAAGGGAGAGAGAAGGCGGACGTGGCGTATGACTGGGCAAACACAACAGGCGCCTCGCGTAGCACGATATCACCGGCCTCACGTCGTGCAGAGGACCTGAGAAAGAGTCCATTTCCCTTTTGATCATTGACGCCGCGCACGACCACATCATCACAGCGATTTAACATCATCATCAAAGACAGCCTTCCGTTGTACAAGTGTGAAAAAAGAAAGAGAGATAAATAGAGAGCAAGGAGAGGTTGTTTGACAGATGAGGCATATTTGCTTTCAAGGTACAAAGACAGAACGAAACTGTTACGATGGCGTTGGACTTGTTCTCGAGCGTCCTCCTCGTGTGGCTCGCACACCAGGTTTTCGTTCATGGTGGGAGGAGAGGGGAGGAGCACACTCGGTCTCTGCGGTCGTGGATATATCTACCTTTGAACAGCTTTTTTTGTTGTTGTGATTTGACTTTCGGCCGCTGGTGACGCGGTTTTTCTTGTTTTTCTTCTTCTTGTCAGCAAGTTGTCGAGGCAGACTTGCTCGCAAATCACAAAACAACAACAACAAGAACAAAAGCTCATCTCTCAGCAGTCGTACAAGGCCAGCTTCTGCACGACACAAACTTCTAGTGCCTTGAGGTTGACGAGTTCTTCCCAGACTGGCCCGCTCTCAGGGACAGTCAGACCGGACTGGGCACACTGCTGCCGTAGGAGACGCTCATCAGCACCGCACAGGCTGCGTCGTGCAGCACGCACCTCGGCATCGGAGATTTGATAATACTCCGCGAGCTTGCGGGGTTCAACCAGCCGTGGCAGTCGCGTGGGGACCTCGCTGCCTTCACCGGCACTCTTGCTTGAGCTGGACGCACGCACAACGTGACCCGGCACGAACGGGTCAATCTCATGCGGCACCGCATGGCAGGACTGCGCGACGGCCTCAATCTGTGCACGCTTGGCGTCGTCGAGGTCGCTCTCACGAATCAAAATGACCACCGCCGTCGTGGCGGTCCCAGCCGTGAGCACCTGAAGCGCACGGTGCAGCTGGTTGGACGCGGAGAGACCGAGGAACAGTCCACGCGCCACGGGCTCGCGTGCGTTGCGATGGTGTTGACGCTCGGTGTCGAACAGCTTGTCCTGCTCGGCGCGCTGCCATGCGACGGCCAGCTGCAACGGGGATAGACAGAATGCGTGGTCGACCACGGCGGCATCGAGATGGCTCTCTTTGAACTGCGCGTGCAGACGCGGTGCGTCCTGCACATCGTGATAGGCAAACACAGCACAACCGCCAACGTGTAACGGCATTTCTTTTTCCCACCCGGTGTTGTTTTTCGTGCCTGTAATGGCTCGTGACTGTTTGGTTTCTTGTTTTGTTTTGTTTGCAGAGATGAAGACGTGGAGAAGAAACGAGAGGACGTGGGGGGGGCGAAGGGAGAGTTGAAGAGAAGAAAAGAGTGGTTAACGTGTCAATAGCCAAGTACATGAATGAAGACCACCGTGTTGTCAAATTTTAGAGTTCTTGGGCACTCTAAATGACACCTTTTCACCGTTTCTCTCGTTCATTTCAGTGACAAACGATGCACAACCCTTTGCTACTTTCGTTTCTGTTTTTTTTTTCGAGGAAGAAGAAATGACAAAGTGCTTTTCGGAGAACACTGTCACGTAACGAAAAAGGGAAATAAAAGAAGCAAACATATCAGCAAAAGGAGGAAAAATAACTGAGGAGAAAGCCCACACGCACAGCGATGCTTTTGTATAGTTTTTCGGGTGACCGTGCGTGAGAAAAAAAAACGCGAATACGATATCAACAACAAAAAAGAAGAAGCTATTTTTGGTTGCGAGTCTCGTCCTACGAGGCCTCGATTGTGATGGTGTACGTCTTTTCGTTACCCGTAGTTGGTTCCCACGGACGCTGGTACACCAGTGTGACCGTGTGTGTTCCCTTCTCCAGCGGTGTCACTTTGATGTTCAGAGAGCCGGGCGCGCCGATCATACGGTGCGGACCTGGCACAAACGTTGAGTCGAGGCGCAGGGCATCGTTGGAGCCGAGGTTCTCACTCTTGGGCTGCCCAGCGCGGACCCACGAGTAGCCAGTGCTGGGGTTCGCAGGGAGGGAAATTGTGACGGTCTTCCCCACGGCAACAGTCAGTGTGGAACCGTTGTCCTTTTCAGTGGCACGCATTTTTGTTTCTGGGTATGTTTGGTTGGCTGTTGGAGTGGTGTGCTGGAGTGTGTGAGAGCTTGTGCTGATCGAAGAAGCGATGTAGAAACGATCAGAGAGAGAGAGAGAGGGAGAGGGATGAACTGAGGTCAAGGCACGTGGTGCGTCATGACCACCGAATAGGTCGCACACAGCCCAGAGAGAGTGAGAGAGAGAGTGAGGAAGAGGAATCACCATGGCGTTGTTGCACAGACAACGCACGCTCCGTTCACGGGGTTTCTCTCTCCTTTTTGTTTCAGGGGAGTGAGGATTTCACTCGTGGGTTATTTCGGGAAGAGAAGGAATCAGTCGTTGTTGACAACTGAAGAAAACGAAAAACGAGCGAAATAAAGAAAGAAAGAAACACGAAGTGAGATATCGTATCGCGTCTTCGTTTTTGATTTCCGAAGAGGAGAAAAAGCAAAGTATGTCTTTCTCTCTCGGAGAAACAAAAACAGAAACACAAAATGAGATATCGTGTAATGCCTTCGGTTTTGATTTTCGAAAAGGAGGAAAAAGAAAGTGTGCTTTTCTCTCTCGGAGGACACTGTCCTGTGAAAGACGTCCACGAAAAGGGAAATAAAAGAGAAAAAAAGTGAGCAAAACCCACAGGCACAGCGATGCTTTATTGTACGGGCGGCTGTGAATACGAAAAGAAAACGAGCGTAATATCAATGGAAAAAAAATGAAGAGAAATCGAAAACGAGGGGAGAGAAAAACACGGAAGAGTTTTCTCTTTTTGTTGCCGGTCTCGTACTACGAGGCCTCGATTGTGATGGTGTACGTCTTTTCGTTACCTGTGGTTGGTTCCCACGAGGGCTGGTACACCAGTGTGACCGTGTGCGTTCCCTTCTTCAGCGGTGTCACTTTGATGTGCTCCGTGCCGGGTGCGCCGGTCATACGGTGCGGACCTGGCACAAACGTTGAGTCGAGGCGCAGGGCATCGTTGGAGCCGAGGTTCTCACTCTTGGGCTGCCCAGCGCGGACCCACGAGTAGCCAGTGCTGGGGTTCGCAGGGAGGGAAATTGTGACGGTCTTCCCCACGGCAACAGTCAGTGTGGAACCGTTGTCCTTTTCAGCGACACGCATTTTTGTTTCTGGGTATGTTTGGTTGACTGTTGAAGTGGTGTGTTTGAGTGTGTGAGAGCTTGTGCTGAGCGAAGAAGCGATGTAGAAACGAACAGAGAGGGAGAGAGGGAGAGGGATGAACTGAGGTCAAGGCACGTGGTGCGTCATGACCACCGAATAGGTCGCACACAGCCCAGAGAGAGAGTGAGGAAGAGGAATCACCATGACGTTGTTGCACAGACAACGCACGCTCTGTTTACGGTTTCTCTCTCCTTTTTGTTTCAGGGGAGTGAGGATTTCACTCGTGGGTTATTTCGGGAAGAGAAGGAATCAGTCGTTGTTGACAACTGAAGGAAACGAAAAACGAACAAAGAAAGAAAGAAAGAAACACGAAGTGAGATATCGTATAATGGTGAGCGAACGGCATAAGAGAGAGGAGGTGGGGAACGAGAAGTAAGAACAAAAGCAAAACAAAAAAACAAAAGGGAGACATACGTTTAAAAAATGAAAAAAGGAGAACGGAGTATTGTCTTTTTTTTCTCTGTGTTGTTGTCCTGCAAAAAACAGCTGCTTACACGGCTGCGACAGCACCAACAAGGTTGGGGTTAAGGACGGAAAGAGAGAGAGACAAGGGGAGAGCCGTTGGCAAGCTCGAGTGCAGTACAATAACGTCGTATAACGTGTGTGTGTGTTAAATATCAATCTGATCGTTCAAGTACACGAACTCAAATCGAATGAAGAGAAAGGAGGAGAGAAGAAGGAAAAAACCCATGCTCAACGGGGAACAACGGCACAGGAGAGAGTGGACAAGGAAAATGGAAAAAAAAAGAGGAAGAAAAATAAAAAAGGGAGTCACTTGAGTGGGTTGATTGATTACTGTGTTTTTTTTTGTCGTGGTTAGATAAGCGCGGCACCCGGCAATGAGGCACAAAAGACGAAGGGACGAATAAAAAAAAAGAGCAACAGCTGAAGGTGTCATTTCGCGGCAAAAACGAACAAAAAACCCGATGCGAATTGGAAACAAAAAAAGAAGAAGAAGAAAAAGAGCTGCGCTCTCAAATAGCCAAACGAAAGGAAAAACAAGAAAAGGAACGCGTGTGCAGAATTGTGCCTAGGCGCTTGATCGTGTTTCATGCCTCACAGCACAACACAAAGAGAAAGAACAACAAGCGCACACAGATGTGAACACAGACACCAGCATCTTCATCCACTCAGTTCAGTTTTTTTTGTTGCTGTTCATCGCCACTTCATGCATGCACATGGAGGACAAGCACAAAGCGATCGGCTGGGTCGACCAGGCCTAACTCCGTGTTCCAGGGCTGTGAGTACACCAGCTTCACGGTGTGCTTCCCTGCGATGAGAGGGGTGATGTGAAACTCAAACACACCGACGGCGCCAAGACCTGACGTGTGCCAGGACGCCGACGTCGATGCCGATGCGGATGACGCCCGTGCCGCGTTTGGATCCGGGTGAAAGCGCCGTGTAATGGTGAGACGGTTGTTGTCTGTCTGGCCCTGCGCTTGTGTCGCGTTGCCAGGGATGTTCCACGCGTAGCCTGTGGATGGGTTTCCCGGAAGTCGCAGAACAACCGGCTCGTTCACGTGGCAGTGAACGACCTGGCGGTTGTCGTTGTGTGTAATGATCATTGTCCGTGGGATTCTGATCAGCTCCTTCTGACTCTGCTTTCACCAGCTCTTTTTTTGTTGTTGTGGCTCGTTGTTTTTTATATTTGCAGTTGTCTTGTGTGTGCTTTGGCGATGCGTGGGAGACTATGAGAGGTACGAAAGTAGAGGCGAGGACCAAAAGGAGTAAAGAAGACTATTGAAGAGTATTCATTTGCGTGTGTATGAGAGTTTGAGAAGGCAAACCAAGCGTGCGAGACCAGTGAATGAGTGAATCCAGAACGAACAAAAAGCCAGTTTCAATGTGGCCACTGATGCCCACACGCACGCACATCAAACACGAACACAGCGCGTGACCAGAGCAAAGGAAGGGATGGAGGCGCGTCGTTCTACAGCTGCGCGTGCTGGTGCCCTCGTGCAGACAGAACCAGCACACACCGCAACCACACACCATTCGTTTTTTTTGTAACGATTCAGGAATTCGTTGCGTATATAAACATGCATGCATGAACAGAAGCGCTACGCCTCGGGCAAGGAGTACTGCGCGAATAGTGATACTGAATAATAACAACACACAGACAGAAAAAAAGAGAGACAAACGAAACCGTAACGAAGATCATGCACGCGACGCAGTGGCACCACGCTCTCGGAGGTGCGTTCTGCAATCGACGTTAAAAACTACAACCACACAAACAGAAAAAACCCCCAAAATACATCCATGGACAACGAGTAGGCAGAAGAAAACAATGTGTGGAGCAAAGTCGGGGTTGAATGGAGACGTACTTCGTCCTTATGCATGACGGTGTCCCTCCAACCACATGTTTTTTTTCCCCTCTTCCAGTGTGTGGATCACTCATGCAAGTGAAAGGTTTCTGGTACTCGAGGAAAGAGATACGATACGAAACAGAACACACACACAGTGGTGGCAGGTGATAGGAAACGACAGAGCTGTGAAGACTGCTGATATGTGTGTGTGTGGCAGCTAGTCTGTGCGACACCATCCACCGTTGTGACCAACCAATGTGTACAAGACGAACAACAACAACAACACTGCAGAAGCTTTAAAATAAGGAAAGAATGAATTTTTGGGAGCAATCCAGCGAAATGCTCAGACTCAGCAACTAAACAAGAAAAAAAACGAGCAAACAACTTTGCACGTACGATCATCACGCGAACGAGTTGAGACAAATGAAAAGGAAGAAAGAAAAAAAGAAGTGTTCACGCCCTGACTCGGTTGAGTACTGGATATCGCGCTCCTAAAAAGGAGACTGGGAAGAGGGGGAGGAACACAAAAAAAAACGAGAAGAGAAAACGAAGGGGGTGGGGGGAATCACCTGCAAGGTAGGGGATGCAGGAGAGAAAGAGAGAAAAGAAGGAAGTCGATGACCATTAAGAGGAGAAGCGAGAAAACAAAACAAAACAAAACGTTGATCATAATACGAAGTGCCAATGGCAGCAAAAAGAAACACGTACACACGTTGCCTGTACACGTCGACGAGTTGTTGTGAGACACGGGTGCACAAGAAGTACTGAATCGCAACGAGTGAACGTGTGTGTATGCGTGCGTGGTTACAAGAGAAGCGAAAGCAAAAAAAAAAACACTGATTTGCAAGCGCACGCACGCACTGTGAGAAGCATGAAGGAAAAAGAAAAAGGAGAGAAGCATTAAACGATGAAAAAATGAAAACGAAGAAAAGGAAAGGAAGAGACACTGAAAGACACACACACCACACAAAGACAAGAATGACAAAGCCTCGAAGACGTGTAACACCGTCATGCGCGCTGATGCTGGCACGCAGTTCACTCCATTCTTCACTGCCCGGCGCTGCGTTTTCTCCCCCCTCGATAGCGTTTGCTTTGGTGCGTTTGGTCCATATATTTGTCGTTGCTGTTGTTGTTGGTGTCGTTGATGCCTTCCCTATTCCCCTTAATGAACAATAAGAAACAAAGAAAAAGAAGCAAAAAACAAGCAAAGGTACACGGAAAAGGCATAAACAAAGAAGAAAAGGAGCGTTCACGATGGCGCGTAGAAGACCGTCACGCGGTACTGGGCGTCGCGGCCTGAACTGGACACGCCGCTCTCTGGGCATGCGTAGCGGAGGCGGAACGTGAACTTTTTGCCAACTGGCAAGGCGCGACGCGGTTCCATCGTGAACTCGACCGTTTGCCCGCCCTCGGCCACCATCGACCGCGACGACGACGAGGATGCGGATGAAGACGAGGACTCGTCATCGGTGCGCAACACGCGGCGAACGACGAACGCGTCAAGCGTCAGGACGTCATTGTCGATTGGCTCCCCCGTGAGTGGATCGCAGCAGCACCAGATGCAGCCGCTGTTGCGCTGGCGTCCGCCTGGAAGACGAATGCGGAAGGGAGCTGAGTCTGACAGGAGACGGACGCGCTGACCGTGGGCATAGTGTCCCAGTGTTTGCATCACCTTCTGCGTACTCATCAGACTCACAAGAATGTATATATGTGTTGCTTTTGAGAGAGAGAGAGAGACGAGTAGAGTTCGACAAAACGGTGTGTGCGTTGGTGCGAGAAGAAGAAGGAAAGAAAGCAAGTCAAACAAAGGTTGAAAAAGGTCCTTCTAAATCACGGGGCGTACTTTTAACCTGGTTCTTTTTCTCAACGCGCCACAGAGGGGAGGGGAGAGTGAGTGGGAGAGAGAGGAAGAGCAGAAAAGGAGAAGTATGCAGAGGAGAGAGTCCTAGTTCGATCAAAAACACCAGCCTGACAGTCAGGTCAGCTCGTTCATTGCGTGAGTTTCCTCTGGTTGCTTGTTTTTGTGTTCAAGACGAGACCGAACGTGCTTCTCTTCCCGTCCCACACAACGAATTATGTGAGCCATCGTTTTTGACACACACACACGTGTTGATTCGCTTTGAAACGGTCCATTGCTCCTCTTGCTTTCAGAAGCGATTTGCATTTTTCTTGTTTGTTTTGTGTGAGATGCTCAATGTTGAGCTGTTGTGAACATGCACAGTGACCACCTTGCCTCCTTGCTCAAACTCCTGCCTTGTACAATTAGGACGAGAGCACCGCATTCGTTTTTTTCGTTCACTCTTGTCTTTGTTGAATATGCACTGATGCGAATGGGGAAAAAGCAAACAAACAAACAAACAAGAGGACACGTGCTGAAAAAAGTGTGAAATCTACCTCCCATCGAAGGTACTGTACACATGTTGACGGGACTCGGAAGCCCAAGGAGAGAGATAGAAGAAAAGAAAAAGGTGAACTCTTTCTTCATGACGAAAGAAAGAGGGAGGGAGAGAAGTCGCGCGTGCTGCCGCTACGTTGCAGCAAATGATCATGGGAGCTCACCAACATGGTCATGCGTGTGCGCTGGAATAGTGCGTGTGTTCGGAGGAGGAGGGGGGTGAAAAAAAAAGGAGAAACGAGAAACGAGAGTAAGAGAGAAACAGCACGAAAGAAAGAGAAACGCAAGGGAAGAAGAGGGGAAAAAAAGCACACACCAAGTGGGATTCACCAACCACACTTATCAAATGTCTCGCCAACGAGGGCGATGGTCTCTCGCGTCAGAGGCACGTATCCCTTCTGCGGTGCGCGAGGACGCAGTGACGGTGACGCAGCGTCTTTTCCTTCTCCCTCTCCCCCGTTTGCTTCCGCCTTCGAAGGGAGACAGAGCTGAGAGTAAATAGCCGGGTTTGTCACGAGCACGTAGTAGCGGTCCTGTGGTGGACTTGTGTGGCCGCCCTCACAGTCCTCTTCCTGGTCCCCCCAGTCGTCACTCTGCCAGCACCGATCGTGAATCGACGCCTTGAGACCCGCCTCATAGCCCTCCTTCACCAGCAGGTGCTTGATGTACTTGAACGTGCTTGTGCGGAGGTGACTGTGCTGGTCCTGACCGTGGCCACCACCACTACCGCTCTTCGTCTTTTTATTTTTCATCGTCGAGGCGTCGTCGTCGTCCCCGTTCTTTTCATCGGCGTTGGGCAGCGTCGGCAGCTTCGTCATGGAGGCATCACGCGAGTCTTTACCGACGCCGGCCGCCCCACCATGACCTTCCGGGGCCATGCGAATGAACAGCGGAATCGCGTACGCGGGCAACGCGGCCTGGCTTGCGGAACCGTCACCGTTCACCACGTTCTGCCCGGACACGAAGCGGTAGAGATCGTTCTGCAAAAAACGACGCTCAGCCTCGAGCGGGAGGCCCAGTGAAGAGGACGGTGACCCCGACAGCGAGGTGCGGTCTTTCTTCGTTGCCGAATCAAACACCGACGTGTCTGCGTCTGCGTCGGACGCGGCTTCGGCCTTCCTCGCCGCGGCATGAAAGGCGCGCGGCTGCAGCGTGAGCATGACCATGCCCGCACGGCCCTCTCGCCCTGGCACGGAGACACCGTACACCACGGCCTCGAGGATGCCAACGTGAGTGGAGTGCACCGTGTTCAGCGCGTTGGACACCTCGAGCGTGCTGACGTTCTCGCCCTTCCATCGGTACGTCTCGCCAACGCGGTCGACGAAGAAGCAGAAACCGTCTGCGTCGAACTTGATCAGATCGCCGGAGCGGAAGAAGAGATCGTCCTTGTTGGGCCACATGACGTGCCGCATCAGCTTTCGGTTCGTCTGGACGTCCGCGTCTGTCGTCGCAGACGGTGCGCCGGTAGCCGATGCGCGGCTGTGGTGGTAGCCGTCAAACCGACGCAGCGCGAACATGTCAAACCCTTGAACCACCTCACCGCAGACCTCCCCTGCCTCGCCAACCGCTACGCGCGAGCAGTAACCCGAGACCGGATCGCGCCACACCTCCTGCGTCACCTCGTCGAAGCGCAACACGCGGAACGGGAAGAAGGGCAGGTACTCGACCGTCATGTAGCGCCCACCCAGCCGAGGCAAATGGCCAATCGCGCCGGGAATGTTGAAGAGGTTGAAGAGAAAGATGTTGCCTTCCGTTGAGCTGTAGAACTCCACGGGTTGGGCCACGTTGAGGCGGTCCATGCACTCGGTCCAGATGTCAAGTCGCAGGCCGTTCCCGAATGCGTACGGGACGCGCCACGCCCACTGGTTTCTCAGCGACAGCAGCGCTCGCTCTGACAGCGGCAGATCGGCAGGCAACGCGTGCGCGGTCGGATTGCCCAACTGCGACACCGCCTGAGGCGCGTTGTGGCGCTCAAACAGCACCGAGTACCGCAGAATTTCCCCAATGTACTGGGTGACAGTCGCGTGATAGAACTCCAGGTCCTTTTGGAAGTTGGACGCGCTGTACTTGAGTCGAATGACCATGCGCGCGGTCGGGAGGGGCATAGCGGCCTGGTGCGCTGGGCTCTTTGCGAAGTACGGCTCACGCCATGTGCTCCGCATCGTCTCCTGGCGCGCTTGTTGTTCCTCGAGTGCGTGCAGGAGATGGCCCAGACAGAACACGCAGCCAACGGTGTGGTACATTGGGAGCGCGTTGTAGATGGTCAGCATGGCCAGCTCCTGCTCCTCGTGAAGTTCTTCGGGGCTGTAGTGGCGCCGGCGGGTGAGACCCAGAATGAACGGCACCCACGCAAACATGCAGCGAATGAAGCTCCAAATGGTCAGCAGCGTCACGATAAGACGACTGTGGCGCGTCACGTGGGTACGGCGATCAAGGCTGGCGAGAAATGCGGGATCGACGCCACCCGCCACCACATCCTCACCGTCGTTCTGGTGCATGCTTTGCTCGTCGTCGTCATCGACAACGCCGGTGGGCCCCATGGTGCCGTACGACAAACCCGCGGCCCCCTTGCCGTTCTGCGCGGCCTTGTCCGGCGTGTGCACGCCATTGACTTCGCTGGTGTTGGCGGCGAGAGGATTATCATTGCCGTACGCGGCGGTGGCCGCACGGGTTGTGGCAGCGCGTTCCTTCGCCTGCTCGCGCAGTACGCGGCGGGTCGCATCGCGCATCGACAGCAGCCGCGACAAGAACGCCGTGGCAAAGAAGCGAAGATGGCTGAAGCGCGCGGCCTTGGGCAGTCCAGTCGTGCCAGACGTGTAGATGTACAGGACGGGCTCCGTGATCTTGAATCGCATCAGCGCCGCACAGAGGGACGGTGCCGTGGTCTTGTACAGCGCCACAAGGCTCTCCCGGCCTGTGCCTGTCGCGTCCTCTGCGGTGGTGGTGGTGGTAATGTTGCCAGCCAGATGCGCAATGTCTGCTGCGTACCAGGACAAGACCTTGGCGGACAGCAGCGGCAGCCAATGGAAGCGCGTCCACGCGCGCCGGCGCGGACCAGACACCGACGTGGCCACCGCAGGGGATGGGGTGTTGCTGTTGTTGTCATTGTAGTGTGGCTTTACAACCGCCCAGAGGTCGAGCTCAAGTGTCTCCGATGCAGCGTCCGCAGCACTGAGGGGCATCAGGACAGGTCGCGACACAGCACGATCGTCCGCGGTCGCCGCGACCGCCGCAGCAACAGCCTTGGCGCGCACACGTGCGGCATCGTACACGGCCATGTTAAACCGCTCGATCGCAGTGCGCATCGCCGCGGTCAGGTTGGCGAGCCCCACCGCTTCCCGTTGTTTGGCGTCGTCACCGTCACCAAGACGCCAGAAGAAGATGCGCTTGACACACGGTGGCACGTGGATGGGCCCCAGGGCCTCACCTCCATCGCCGTCCGCAGCTGCTGATGTTGTTGATGCGGTTGATTGTGGTGCCGCAAAAAGCAGCGACGCGTACTGCGGATCGGTCACGAACACAGCACTTCCGGCGCACTCCAGGGCGTGGAAAAGCATGGCATTGCTCACGAGGTTTGTGTTGATCAGCGCCGTCGCACAGGGGCGATACACAAGCGGTGACAAGGGCTGTGCCGGCTGCGTGACCTCGTTGTGCACGGCGCTGAGAAGCGTCTGGAGCGGCCCCGCACGGGCACACGCGAGCCAGATCGAGTTGTACTCGACAGAGTTGGGCAGCATGAGTGCGACGCAGCTCGGCTCGACCGGAGGCAAGGCTGGGATGGAGGGGGCCTGGGTCTCCGTCGACGACACGACGGGATCTGCATCCGTCGACGATGTTGGCTGTGGTGGTGGTGGTGGTGGTGCTGGCGTCGCGGATTCAGCCTGGCGTAGGCAGTGCAGCTCGCTCGCCATGATCTCACTCAACGCGTACGTCAGGCGCACCGCGTCACCGTAGCGCAGACGCGGTGGTGCGGCGGAGGTGCACTTGGCCTGTGCTTGTGAGGCCCGATCGGTCTTTGACATGACAAACACACCGTCGCTCTCGTCATCCTCTTCTTCTTCGTCCTCACTGTTTTCAAGTGGCCCGGTCGTGTCACTGGCATGCCGCTGCTTTCGTCGGAGAGCGACGTGGCCGGCCAGCATGTCGGCCTGCCGTTCGAGCGCGCCGAGTAAGCGTACGTTAACGGCCTCGCCGTGCGTCATGCCCACCACATCGTTGAACTCGGCCAGCAGAGGCTGCCAGTAGAAGCGCCAGAAGCGTGTGCGTGCGTCTTCATCGAGCGCATCAACACCGCCGACGTCAAGTGCGAGAAGCGATTGGAGCAGAGCGTGTGCCGTCACCGCCTCATCACTGCCGACCCCGTCGTTGTTGCCGTTGTCCTCGTCGTTGTCGTCTGCTGGGAGAGCCTTGAGGTAAGTCTTCCGCCATGAACGCCAGCGCAGTCGCCGCTGCATCACGGCGTGGCGGTACTGCACCATACCCAGCGTGCCACCAAAGGTGAGGTAGGCAACGACGGTGCGCACGCCGTATTCGAGTCGCAGGTACCACGACCACTTGTCATCCACGTAGTCCACGTGACTCATGATTGATAGATCGAATGGGGAAAGAGAGAGAGAGAGAGAGAGAGAAGGAAAGAAACTAAAAAGAGCAAGAGGGTAAATCACCGAGACAGAGAGAGGGAGGCAAGAGGAGATGTTTTTCTTCCTTTCCTTCCCTCCTTTGTTTTTTTCGGTCTTTTGTTTGTGTGTCACCCAATCTTTTGAGGTCGCCAATCGTCAGTCGCGAGAAGACAGAGTAAGCTCACACAAAATGTACTGAACGAAGAACTACGTGACGTATTTTTGTTTGGTTTGGGAGAATACTATTTTTTCCGTCCTTTTTTCAGTGTGGATGGTTCACTTGATGATTGTTGTTGATCCTAATGGCGGAAAGGAAAGCAAAGCAGAAAAAACACAAGGAGATGAGGGGGAGGGAAAGAAAGTGGTGAATAAAGTGGACATTGAATGAGGTAAACGGATTGGCTTGATGAATGACAGTTCACGTTGATAGTGCACAGACTCTCACACTCAACCTTTCATTCGTTGTCCCTCTCGTTCTTCATACACACACGTTCTTCTACGTCTTTTATGTGTGATGTGTGCGTGTGCCTCCGGGTCCGGCTCCATTCCTTTTGGCGAACACATTTCGTCCAGGTCGGCGGCCCCGTCAAACATCAAGCGTGCAGCGGAAACTGACGTTTCACAGAGAGAGAGGTACAGAGAGAGGATCGGCACATCTACTCTTCTAGCGACGAGCCGATCCTTTTTTCTTTTTTTTCTTTAAAAGTCTTTTCATTTTTTTAAACAATACGAAACGTGTGTTCATTTCTGTTACTGGGCAACAGTGAGTGGGAGAGATGAAACAAGAAAGGGGGGGAGGAGGTATGAATCATGGTGATCTCAACAGACACGTATGACGTGTGTTCGTGCTGTTTGTGCCGTTATCTAGAAGGGCTGGAAGTTACCGGGCGAGCTACCAATGGAGTCGCCACCGCTTTCCTCGTTGCCGGCACGACCGCTGCCGCCACCGCGTCCGCTCGCACCGCGACCACTCCCGCGACCTCGGTACGTGCCACGAAAGCCGCCGCGACCACCGCCAAGCGGGTTCTTGCCACCGAACAGACCCATCAGCATCTGAAACGGGTCCATCGCGTGGGTCGCCGCGCCACGCCCACGGCCACCGCGACCACCGCGGTCGGCACGAAAGTTGGATCGCTTCTTCGTGACCTGTGAGAGAGAGAGAGAATATGAAAAGTGAAATGTGGAAAGAGGGATAGGAGAGAGGAAGGCGGAGAGAGGACGTATTTGGGATTGTAGAAGTGAGTGGGGGGTTATCAGAGCGCTTAAAAAACGGTAGGGAAAGAGAAGGAAAAAAAATAGGAGTCCCCCGCCCAGCACACGCGACTCAAATGAAAGGAGGAAGAAAAAGAGAAAGGTAGGGAAGAGAGAGAGAGGGGAAGGGGAAAGGGAAAACACTACACTCCATCGCAGGAGCAGAGTTCTGAGAGAGGCCGCAAGCCAAGAAGAAAACAAATAAACAAACTATTACACCAACAAGAAAAGAGGGGACAAATACGAAATATGAAAAATAACAACAGAATATCATGTCGCGAGAATGTGGATTCGTCAAATTTGATCATCATCATCATCCGGCTTGCCGTCCTGTGAAGCTTCAGAGGTGACAATGCATTGTACTTGCCTTTTTCCCCCCTTTCTGCTTCTCATTTGCGAGTGACTGATCGTGCTGCACGCGCCTGAACCCGTCCGTCCATTGGTGCACCAGGAAGGCCTCCATCGTGGTTTTTTTTTTGGTAAGTTGGTCTATTTTTTTTTTTTTTGTGACGCTGGTTTTCTTTCTTTAGAGTGAGGAGTTTCCTTGAGTTTTTTCTTTGGTGAGTGCGTTTTTTTCTTTTTTTTTTATATTATGTTTCTTTGAGTGTGTGCTGGGGGTGCTGGGATCAGGGAGTGAGTGGGTCGGGGCGTGCTCGCAGGAGCTTCTTGTATTTTGAACACATCACAAAAAGGTGGTGAACAAGTACGCGAGAGCAGCTGCGGCGCAGTCACAACATTCACAGAGTAGCTGCTGTTAAGGGGGGGGGAGGAGGGAGAAAGAAACGAAAAAAAAACTAACAAACGGATGTGCGCAAAATAGAGAGATGCAAGTCATCTAGTGCAGGGAGAAAAAGAAAAGTAAGCTCGGTGAAAAGCTGTGGAACTCACGAATCAACATACAATTATGCTACTACCCTTGAAATCTGCGTTGTTCTTCGTATCGATGGCGTGCCCCATCGCGCCGTACGTCTGAAACTCGAGGTACGCCGTGCCCTTGAGTTCACCCGTCGTGCGGTCCTTCAACACCGTGCAGTTCAGAATTGGGCCGCAGTCCGAAAAGAACTGAATCAGCTCCTCCGGCGTCGTCGTCGGCCCACCATTGTCGCCCTTGGGGAGGTTCCCGACAAAAATAGAGCGGCCATCGGTGTCCTTGGAGAAGACGTGCGCGTTGGCGGCAGCGGCGGATTGCTGTGCACTTGCACCCATCGGTGGCTGGGCAGGGAAGCCGTGCGCGATGCCAGTCAGACTCGCACCCGCACTGGCACCGGACTGGAAGGGGATGTCCGCGAAGGGGTTGGCCTCCGCGTGCGCGGACGGCTGAAACGAGGTGGCGAAGGGGTTCAGCTGAGCCGGTGGCTGTTGCTGCTGTTGCTGCGGAGGTGCCTGCTGCTGCTGCTGTTGTTGCGGTTGCTGAGGCTGTTGCTGAGGCTGAGGCTGTTGTTGCTGCTGAGGTTGGTTCATATTAAACACGCTTGACGACTGCGCTGGCTGTTGCTGACTGCGCAGCTGATCATCCTGTGCCAGCATCGCCTCGAGCTTCGCGAGCTCAGCCGACAAGTCCTGATCCATGGTTCTTTACGTGGAATGAACGAGTTTTTTTTTCTTGTGCTTCGTATGGACGTTTCTTTCTGTGTGAGTAGTTGACGATGGCCATATATATATTGAAGAGCATACACAGTGACACCATGCGAAAGAGAGAGAGAGAGAGAGAGAGGGAAGGGAAAAACGGGAGCGAAAGAAGTGAGGATTTATTGTGCGAGGTGAGAGACACAACAGGGAAGAACCGCTATCATGCGCAGTGAACAAACAAAAATGACAACTGCACTTTTTGAAGTCGTAAGTGGCGGTGAAAAAAAAAAGCAACGCCAGCTTCGGAGTTTCATCCATTGTCAACGTGATGAAATACTGTGACACGCGGAGACTTCTTTTTTTTTTTTCGTACTTGCTTTCAGCTGCGACCCAAGTGGGAGGAAAAACAGAAACTGCGAAGGAAAGAGCGAGAGAGAAGCATCAGTGTACATGAGAAACGAAGCAAAAAGAACGGAAAAATAGATGGGAAAGAGAGGATGACGACGGCAAATACAAACTGACACACCTGCTCAAACAAAATGAAGACGGTGCTCTTCAATCCGATTTCCCCCCCTCTCGACCCGTTGTCTCTCCTGTTCCCTCTTTTGTGAGTTCGCTATATAAATATATATTGGCATTGTCTTTTTCTTTCCTTTTCGTTTCTGGCTTCTCATTTTAGAAGCCTTTGGCTGCCTTGACAGCTAGCCCATCAATCTCCTCCTTCTGCTCCACCGGCTGCGGGGGAAAGTACTGGCAAATAAAGTTCACGTACGCCGGGTCGGAGTGCACAATCGCGAAGAAGGCGCCCATGTCATAGCCGTCCGAACCAACCTTCTTGACGGCCTTGCGTGCCTGAAGCTGGTTCCAGTCGAGGCCGGGCACCGCGCCGCAGATGAGCTGGTCCATCATCGCTTCGCTCACCTTGGGCTGGCCCTGCGCGTAGCTCAGGAAGGCTGTCTTGACGCGCTGCGTCTGATCCTGCGTGAGACCCATGCTGTCGAAAGAAAAACGCGATTTTTCTGTTGTTCTGTGTGTTGGAGAGTGCTTTTCGGAGAAGAAAGGAAAATGTTTGAAGCGCGTGTGTGGAAGAGAGTAGGCTAGAAAGAGGGAGTGAGAAGGGTTTACAAGGCCATCACTCACAGCAGCACAAACACAGAGAGAGAGGGAGAGAAGGCTGCTTTCACATCATACACGTAGATGTCTTGGTGTGACAACGCCGTCATTCACCGATTGTTTCTTTCGACTCTTATGCAACGGCGCACGGCGCGTCGCGTGTGTTGCTATCCCCACCCTCGTTCTCGTTTGCTTCGCGTTTTTTTCTCGTTTTCTTTTGTGAGTGTGAACAACAACAACAACAAGACAACATCGGCTACTGTTTTTTTTTTGATTATCAACACAGACGCGGCTACTCCCACTTCATGTACGGCCCCATCTTCTTCCGGGTCCACTCCATCACCTGCTGCCGTTCCGCGACGTCGCAGGCCGCCTTGGAGAGACCTTCCGGCTCGAACTTGCCGTTCATGTAGTACCCACCGTTGCACAGTTCATCACGCATCGCGCAGTTGACCACCACCTGACTCCCCTCGCGCGGCGTCCGCATGACCAAGAGCACGAGGTAGTAGCCGTAGCGAAAGATGCCGGCGAGCGGAACGTCACGGTACAAGTTCGTGATGACGCCGCCGGGCGTGCACGCGCAGGTCGTGTAGCGTGGCTCAATACGTTGCTGCTCAGCGTGCTCAGCGGCACTCATGGTGGCAGTACCAGCGCGAAGTTTCGGGTCCTTCTGCGCCGTCAAGCGCGCGGCGATCTTCTGTCGCGGTGGCTCTGGGTAGGCGCGGGAGGCGAGCTCCTGTGCGTGATAGATGTTGCCAAGTTTGGTGAAGCCGTACTGCTCGAGGCCGTCAAACTTGTTCGCCACGCGTGGTGCCCACACACCACGACCTGTCAAGTAGGTGTTCACGATCTGCCCCTTGATCCCGACGTGCGCGGAGCACGAGACGTAGACGATGCGGCCTTGCGCGCTCTCGACAAGTGGCAGCAACCCCTCCGTCAGCAAGTACGGGCCGAGGTAGTTGATGGCGAGCTGCATGTCGTCGCCGAAGCGGGTGACGACGTGGTGCTGTTGCAAAACGCCTGCGTTGTTGATGAGAATATCCACGCCACGACCTTGACGCCTGGCGCGCTTGCAGTACTCGCGCACCGCGATAAAATCAGCGAGATCAAGCGCCTGGAATTTGATGACCGGCACACGCGTGGCTGGGTTGTGGTCAGAGACGCTGTCAGACGGGGAGTCGACCGGACCTGCCGCCACCGCGGTCACCGTGGCACCGCCGTGTCGCTTGAGATGCTTCTCATGCGCAGCGAGGGACGCTTTCTTGATCGTCTCCACCGCCAACAACGCCCGCGGCGTATCGCGCGAGAGGATGGTGATGTCCGCGCCTTGTCGCGCAATCTGCAGCGCCGTCGCGAGACCGATGCCGCTTGTCGCACCGGTGATGACCACGTGGCGTCCGCGCAGATCCTTCCAGACGTGGTTGGCGCGACCCGAGGCCACCCAGCGCGAGAGACCCAGGAGCGACGCCATATATCCCACCTGATACACAAACGGAATCGCGGGCAGCGTGGGGAAGAGAGAGATGAGGTACGCCACAACACAACCGGCCGGCACCGTGGCGAGGGCCATGCTCTCCTTGAAGATGGCGAAGCTGTGCTTGCCGTAGTGGTACACGTACTCGCCACTGAACCGACGGACGTGGCGGTACATGCCCGGGTAGAGCGGCTTTTGCTGGATGTTGGAGAAGGTCGCGGGCCCGCCTTCCACACCACGGCGCTTGTTCTTTGCCAGGACGTCAACCACAGTTGTCGACGGGACGGAGGCGGAGGAGGAAGCACTTGTTGAGACCGCGTTCTCCGCTGCCGTCGGCACCATGGAGGAAGACGAAGAGGCGTGTGCGCTGCCGGTGGCTTTGCTTGATGAACCAAACAAGGTGCGGCGAGGGAACACGAGTGCCGTACTGGCCGCCGCACAAGAGACGGCGCGAGACGGGCGCATGAACATCATCACGGCGGCAGCAACACCAGATCAATCAGTGAGATGCACAAAGAAAAAAAAAGAGGAAAACGCAACGCAGACAACGCGCTCGTTAAAAAAAAAAAGATGAATGCATAACACGATAAAAGAAGTCGATTGTCAAGAGAGAGAGCGTGTGCATGTGTGAGAGAGTCATGGAGGTTATCCGTCAGACGGAAACAAGTGGCACCAGCGAATGAGAGAGAGAGAAGAGAGGACACAGATGCTATTGCTTGCTCACAGCGTGGAGCTTCTCTCTGTCTCTCTCAGACTCTGTAGGCACGGCCTTCTTGAGCGCGAACGTGTCACCGATGGAGCCATGTCAGCACTAAACGATCGCTCAAAAAATGCAGATCAAAAAGCAACAACGATAGCAACAGGTGCCACTCGCTTTGCTTTGAGGGCTGATCACGAGCTTCCTCGTGTTTTTCTCTTTGTTGATGAAACGCGTGTATTCTTTTCCCTTTTTCAAAGTTGAAATGTGACGTGTTTATTTTTTTGTGGTTGTAGTAGTTGTTTTGATTGGAATTGAACCTCATTTTTTTTGTTTGTGTGAGTGTGTGTGTGATCAAACGAGTGTGTGTGTGTGTGTGTGTGTGCGCACGCTCACGATGACTTGCGTTTCATCTCGTAGTACCTGTCCATGGTCTTGGACATGGCCCACTGCACAACGCTGTCACGTGTTTTGGGGTCGAGCGCGCGACGACTCAGCCCACCCGGCATCGCGCGGCACTCGGCGTAGTACTGGCCATTCTCCACGCTGTCCTGCACGCAGCAGTGGACGACGGTTTGGCTTCCCTCCAGCGCGTCCTTAACCCACAGGGAGCGCACGGTGCGGCCAATCACGCTATTGCCCAGAAACGGTGGCAACTTGCGTTGCACCGTCACCGTCTCACTTCCGCTTCCGCTGCCGCTGCCTGATGTGACGGTCACCGTCTCCGTCTCCACCACGCGGGTCGCTTGAAGTCCTGTGGCGCAGAAGCCCGGGTCGGCGATGCAGACGTCGATTGGTCGCTGCTCGCTCGGGCGATTCAGTGGAATGCCCTCGTAGCGACGGCGCGCAAGTGACTGGGCGTGGTAAATGTTGCCGAGCTTCGACGCGCTGTAGCAACGCGCGGTCACCTGCGGCGTGCCCGGCGTGGGCTTCAGCGTCATGCGCTCCTCCACGACGTTGGCGGTGCGGACGCCGTTGTGCGCTTCGCACGTGACGTAGACGATGCGCCCGCTGCGGTGCGGTGCACGACGCAGAGATGGCAGCAGGGCCTCTGTCAGATGGAAGGGGCCGAGAAAGTTGACGCCAATGTGCTCCTCGAAGCCTTGCGCGGTGAGGCCCGGTGTCTCCGTCCACACCGCGGCGCAGTTCACGAGAAGATCGAGGTGCCCGCCGGAAAGCTGCTTGATACGCGCCACGGCGCCCGCGATCTGAATCTGGTTGCTGTAATCCAGCGGCACAAAGAGAATGCGCTCGTCAAGATTATCGGGCGTGGTGGTGGTGGTGGAGGCAGTCGCTGACGTCGCCGTTGCCGCTGCGTCTTTGGGCGTTTTGTCCGCGTAGTTGGCCTTGAGGAACGCGAGTGTGTCCGCCTCCTTTCCCGGCTTCGATGCGATGATCACGGTGGCACCCATGTTGAGCAGCTGCAGCGCGGTGTAGAGTCCAATGCCGCTGGTGCCGCCGGTCACAACGCACCGGTAGCCACGCAAGTCCTTGGTCACGTGGTTCGACGCGCCGTGAATCGACAGACGCTGCAGCAGAACAGCCGCCGTCAGATACGCGCCCTTCAGCACCGCGGACGTCAGAACCGGTGCGAGACTGGCGTAGCCGATGCCCAGCAGCAGCGGCACCCACAGTCGGCGACCGTGAAAGGCCAGATACGCCATGTGACGGCCACCGTTGTAGTCAGGCACTTCATCGTTGCCCACGTACGCGGCCGCGTTGGCCGTGTTTTCGCTGAACTTGTGCACTCCAGCCGGGGTCGATCCTGCCTTGCCGCCACTCCCACGACGAAGGCCGCGACCAGCCGAAGACGAAGAAGCCGCGCCTGATGAGGCGGAGGAGGACGGCGGTGGTGGCGGCGGCGAGTACGCCTTGTTCGCAGCAGCACTTCCAGACGGCGACGAAGAAGATGACGAAGATTGTGGAGGCGGTGGTGGCGTGGCCGACGAGGACGTCGCTGAGGGACGGGCAGAGAAGAGGAGACTGCTGCCCATCACAGACCTCAAACTGGTCAGTGCGGCGCCACGACGGAGCATTTTCGTTGGTGTCGAAAGTCTTTTTTTTTGTTTCTTCAAAATGAAAATAGAAACAACGCAAAAACGCCCTCACAATCAAAAAAAAGATCCCGGAACTGTTCAGTTGGGAACCAACATAGCCAATACGAGAATTGAAGGAGCGAGGGAAGAAGTTGTAGGGGGGGGGGAGAGAGTGAGTTAGGAAGAGTATACCATCCGCAGTGATGAGGTACGCACAAGCGCGCGCACTCACAGACATAGATACAGACTGTGCTGAAGCAGAGAACAGAGAAGAAGAGAGAAAGAAAGTTGTGCTCGCCACGTTTCATCATCTTTATTCAGTGCGTGACCAGTCCAAACACGCGAGGTGCCAGTTTGATTTGTGTTTTGTTCTATGCGTGTTTGGTGATTGTGACGAACGAAAAAAAAAACGGATGCAAAGTGTCGAAAGCGACACTCAACGAGAACATGAATCACTCCCACACAGACACACCGACTCGGACACATCAATTCAAACACAACAACAACAATAACAGTCGCTGCTCAGTCATCGTCGTCCTCGTCGCGTGGCGCCAGCTCCCACTCGGGTCGGCGCTGCACGGACTTGACCTGCTGCTGCTTCGCGGTACCGTTGTACTTGCCAATTTCCAGCGCGACGTTTTCCTTCGTGACGCCCGGCTTGTCCAGCCACTCCTTCATGTAGTCATCACGGGCCTTGGCCATTGTGTCCTTCTGATCTTCGTACGAGTAGTTCGACCAGTAGCTGCGCTGGCGGGGATCGAAGTACTGCGGATCGCGCTCTTCGAGGTTGTGATAGGCGGCCTTCATACGCTTTTGGAACGGCATTTCCTGATGCCGCATCGCGTTCTTCTCAACCGGGACCCCTGTGCGCAAGTCGTACTTGGACTTCTCCTCGTAGGACATGTACATGCGATTCTTCTTGTACCACTCCGAGTGACCCTCCTCGCCCGGCTCCGGACCCCACTCATCGGGCCAGCCGTACTCGGGTGGCGGCGTGAAGCCCTCCTTGTCCTTGTCCCAGTCATGCAGGTGGTGCAGCTTTTCTGTTTCCGTCATTTGCTTCTTCGGCTCGAAGGACTTCACGGTGGCGCCCATGAGCTGCTCCTCGTAGGAGGCGAAGCGCGGCGCCGGTGCGTGCTTGGGGTAGAAGTCCTCGAAGAACTTGTACCCACCGCCCGCCTCACCCGTGCTCGAGCTTAGTCGACACGGCGTGCTCGCAAAACACGCGGAGGCCATCCGCCATTCAATAGTCCTCCCAAACATCGAAAGTGAGCGAGCGAGAGAAAGAGAGCAACACGAACTATGAAAAGTTCCTCCAAAAAAAAAGACAAAGACACAAGCGAGAGATAGAGAATGAGGGAATGAACAGATGACAGATGAGAAGACTAGAACGGCAAGACGATTCAAGTTCGCAAAAGGCACAACATCGTCGGTCGCAGTCGCACCAGGAGAAACGCGTGAGAGCGAAGGGTAACGAGACCTTCATACAATCGACTTGTGGGAAGCTGAGGAAACAAAGAACGTGAAACCGTCAGCCAAGTGAGCAACTCACACGCTGGGCTACACTTTTTTTTTTGAAAAGTCGCACAGGACAACCATAAGTTTTGTTACTTTTTGTTTTTCTTCTTCTTTTTTATGATTACTTTTATTGTGAGAGTACTTCACATGAAGGATAGTTGGGCACACTGCAGATCAAAAGGAGAACAACAAACGAAAGAGAGATAGAGAGAGCTGGTGGCATCACAAACACGAACACAAACAGACAACCAACTTCTTTCCTTTTCCTTTTTTTTTTCAATGGTGTCAAGGACTTAAAATTTCTCTGGCAGCACGCGAGTCAGGAAGCTGGCGACGTCCTCGACCTCCTGCGGATGGACCGAGTGCTGCATGTTGTACTCCTTGAGCTCCACAGATGCCGTCACGCGAGCGTCGTTGAGAAGCGCATCGCGGGTCGCCTTGGCCGCCGCGATCGGGACGACTGGATCCTGACGACCGTGAAACAGCGCGATCGGCGTGGCGCGGTTGGCCACGTTCTGAAGCACGTCGTACGCGGCCGCGAGGTAGCCAGACATGCAGATCACACCAGCCGGGGCAAACGGCGTCGCGGTGAGGCCCGTCGCGAGCGAAATGGCGGCACCCTGCGAGAAGCCCGCGTAGACGATGCGCTGCGGGGACACCTTGAGGCGGTGCGCAGTCGTGTACGCGAGCGAGCGGATGTAGTCGACAGACTGCTTGACCTGGGTGTTGTCCTGCCCGGGGCGCTTCAGGTCATCGCCGATCATGGAGCGAATGTCGTACCACGAAGTGGACTGCATGCCCCCGTTGATCGTCACGGCCCGGTTTGGCGCGGTGGGGAGGAGAAAGAGCAAATACGGGAAGCGGCGGGCGAGCTCCTCGCCAATGTCCTCCCAGCCGTGGGCGGAGTCGCCGAGGCCGTGAGCCAGCGTCACGATTCCAGTGGGCGCCTCGCGGTTACCAATCGGGAGGAGCGGGCCGTAGCTCAGACCGTGTGTCACAGGCATCGTCAGGCGCACCTCGGCCAGTTTCTTCTGCAGGTCACCAGGCTCGATGCAGTCCGCAAAGCTGCGGATGCCGTAGAGGCCGGTCATCTCCTTCTTGGCGTCTGCGTTGCTCAGTTGCGTGGCGTCCGTCGGAGGCACCGACCACGAGGCGTTCGCGGATTGAGAGGACATGGGCGTGTTGCGGTTGTTTTGATTCGTGCTGACGATGGTGGTGGTGGGTGGGTGAGAAGCAGACGGTACCGTGGTCGTGTTCGCCGAGAACGGAAGAAAGAAGAATGTGAGAGGAAGCGATAAGGGAATAATCACGAGGATGGACAGGATGAAAGTGGTGAGTCGCATTTTTGTGTAGTGTGTGTCTGTGGGCAAGACTGCGGTGTACCAAAAAACACAGAGAGGGAAGAGCAGAAAAGAGGAGTGAAAAGGAGAAAGAACGAAACGGAAGGAGGGAGAGAGAGAGCGTCTGACCACAAGCAGTTCTCAACAAGGGGACGCCAAGACGTTTGTGTTCGTGCGTGTGAGACGGAGAGATAGAAGGAGAGAGAGAGGGACCTTGTAAGGAGCGTAGTGAGAGAAACACACACACACACACTCACCCCAGTTCTCCACATCAAAGCGTTCCTTATTCCGCCTACCAAATACTCTTCCTCTCCCCTCCCTCCTGTCTCTCTCTCTTTCTCGCTCGCCTGTCTCCAGCCTCTTTCCGCTTTCTTTGTCACAACTATTTTTTTTTTTTTTTGATACGAGCATTTGTTTGTGTTGTCCTATTTATGATTTCGAGGGACTCTTTTTTTTTTTCTCAGCAAGAACAAAACTCAACGCCAACACCGTCAACAACGCGACTCTCTCCCTCTCTCTCTGTGGTTCTCTCGCTCATGATAAGCAGTCCGTTAAGCGCGCACAGCTGGCTTTGCAGCGGAGCCACCGCTCACGCGTCCAGCAGGCGCAGCAGCTGGCTTTGCCTCATCAGGCCCCACCTCGGCCGTGTCCGCTGGCTTCTGCGCTTTCTGCTGATTGTCGAGCCACTTGGTCAGCGCCGCATTCAACACACGCGACACACCGTACAACCCTGCGACCAGAACGAGCGGAGACACATAGCGTGCCCAGAAGCTCGTCACGCTGGCCTTCTTCGCCATTTCCTCGCGGTGCTGCGCGGCGCGTGCGAAGCTGCCGTGCACGGCGGACAGCTCCACGGCGGCAGGGAAGAGCGACGACGCGGCGGCCACGCTGGCGCCGTCCGTATCCGGGAAAAAGAAGAGCTGAATGGTCGCCTTGAAGCCGCTCGTGCCATCGTCACTGCGGAGGACGCCCTCACGCACACGCAGCACGCCGACACGCTGCGGAGTGACGTCAGTGGTGGCAGCCGCAGCCTCGACGTCAACCTCCTGCTCCAACTGCAGCCAGCCAGCGGCCCCCTCGAGCACGCGTGCCTTCGACGTGGGCGCCGAGTCTGTGTTGCCCGAGGCACCACCTCGCGCCATGCCGGCGCCGGCCTTGGCGGACTTGCGACGAGACGCGGCGGCGGCACCAGCAGCTCCCACGCGCCGGCCCTTTGGTGTGCCGGTCGGACTCGCCTCATCGGCCTGATCATCACCTGCTGCCACTTCCGGCGCGACGACCTCGTAGGCGAAGGAGATGATCACCTCCTCGCTCATGACGTCGCTGGGATCGTCGAGCGTCAGAAAGCAGCGTCCCGTGACCTTGCTGGCACCGGCAGAACGGACCCGACGCTTTCCGGCACGTCCTGCTGCTGCGCCGCTGTTGCCTGACGACGTCGACGCGACTGACCCGCCGTGCTCCTCGCAGGCCAGTGACTGAAGGCCTTTATTTGTGGCCGCGGCCACACCACGAACCGCACCCGCGCCGTCCACATCCGCAACGTCGCCGTCGGCCACAGTCGGAGTGCTGCTCTCGACAAACTGCACCAAGACGTACCCCTCCGCCTCGTTCACATCAACGGTGCTCGCCGCGAGTGGCTTCCACGGCCCCGTCGTCGCATCGGCGGCCCCGCTTATCTCCCAGTTTGTGCCATCACGCAGCAGACTGACGAGACTAACGGGGAGCTGAACGGGTCCGAAGGCGGCAGGGAGCGCGTCTGCGCTGGGACGGGCGATGGGCTGACGATCCGCGCGCAACACGGCACTCCAGTCCGGTGCCACGCTGGAGCCCGGTGCGGCCGTGAGTGAGGTCGGTGAGGGTGATGTGGTTGGTGGCCAGATGAACTGCGACACCAGCACCATCAGGATTGTGAGGGCGGACGCAATCAACTTTCGGTCCACCATGATTATGAGTCACGACTGATTTTCTTTTTTTCTTTTTGCTTTTGCTTTGTTTTGCTTGGCTCCGAAACCGGGTTCTTGCCAAGAATAAACAAGCAAACAAACAGAGTAGGCGCGCCGAAGTGATTTCTTGTTTGAGCAGAGAGTGAAGAGGAGGAGTCAGGAGTGCAGCATGACAGATATATGCGTGTGAGTGTGAGAAAGAGAGGAAGTGCACAGGCACGGTGAACGTCTTGTCTGGGCACAGCCACCAAAGGCGAAAACACCCGTTCCAAGGTGTGGCACCGGTACGAACGCAAACAAACACAAACCGGGAGGAAGGGAGAGAAATATAGAAGGTCAGTATGGTCGGCGGAGTGAAGCGAGCGTGCATCCCACTTCTGCCACCAGATTCTGGACCTTCGGCGCGCTCTTTTTTTTTTTGTGTGTGCGACCTCATTCGATGGCCACGACGCCCTCCGCTCCACCAATCTTCTGATACAGAACGTACGCGAGACCGTGATCGGGTCCTGTACTGTCAACGGATGAGATCGCTTTTGTGTTCGCGCGCTTTCTGTTTTTTTAATACTTTGTGTGTTTCTTTCATTGTCACTATCAAGACGTCGCGAAAGAAACCAAATATGTTCAACAAAAAAATATCACTCACAGTCACAGTCACAGTCACACACCAACTACAAATAGAAAAAACGCGGATACCACGCACACACATGTGCAGGAAAAACAGAAGAAACAAAAAATGCACAGTTACAGACGGAGATGAAAAAGATAAAAGCGAAAACATGGCGGGAGAGGGAACTGGGGGAGGGGGAAGGAGGACTGTCGCGACGGGAACGCCACACACGGATACACAAAGGCAAAAATAACAACAACAGCGACAGCAACAAATTAAGCCAGTTTTCAAAAAGAAAAAAAAGAGAGAATTCAACGAAAATGAGATATACTGTTGGTTTTTTTCTGATTTTTGCGACTAGGCAGAAAACACCGGATTCTTCTTCTGGGTGATGTGTTTTTTTTTACCACAAAAAAAGGAAGAAAAAAATCGACACCAAAAAAAATTCTCCAAGACGGTGTGCGATTTTCCGTTTTTTTTCAAATCTACTGATTGCTTTCTGTTTGTTCTCACTCACTCGGCAAATTTTTTTTTTCACTCCCGCTGCCTCGTTTCAAAAAAAAAAGAAAAAGAGAGGAAAATCTGCGCGGATAGATCTACACCGCGAGAAGGACGAAGGAGGCACAACGGTGCCAATCTTCTTCTTTCCTTCTGATTATGCATTCTTCCGGTTTTTTTTAATGAGATCGGTGGAGAGTGCGATCAGTCCACCATGCACGTGAAATACAATGTGCCGAGGCTAGGGTTCTG
Source organism: Wallacemonas sp. MBr04 (assembly GCA_030849635.1). Taxonomy (NCBI): domain Eukaryota; phylum Euglenozoa; class Kinetoplastea; order Trypanosomatida; family Trypanosomatidae; genus Wallacemonas; species Wallacemonas sp. MBr04. The sequence continues at coordinate 9,608 of JASANR010001476.1, read as the reverse complement.
TGCACGCTAGCTGAGAGGAAAGAACAAGACAGAAAAAACAAGAAAGGGTGTGTGTGTGAGAGAGAGAGAGGGAAGAAGGGAAACAATCAAAAAAGAAAACAATGAAAATAATGACAGTAGAAAAAAGCCAGAGGAGAGGGAGAAGAAGAATCAACGCAGTCAATTAAAACAGCGGGCGAGGGTAGGAGAGGGGGACGGGGGAGTTGCAAGCTGACCGCCACAACGAAATGGAGCAAGACGGAACGAAGGGAGAAAAACAAAAGGAGAGAAACAAAGAAGAAAGAAAGAAAGAAAGAAAAGAAAACAACAACAACAACAACACAGCGGAGCGTGTACACGCTTGTCTACCTCGTGTACGACGTACGGCAGCAAACAGCAGAAGTTGCGAATAAAAAAATGTCTTTTTTTTCTTTCTTTCTTTTATTTTTGGTCACGTCTCCAATTTTGTGTTTTTTTCTCATACCATTCTTTCCCCCTCTTGCCCCCATCCAAAGAATGTTTTTTTTTTTAATTGCTTGTTTCATACTGGCCATTCGCGCCGCGGTTGCCTCGTCCACACACAAGTCGAGAGGGGTCTCCCCCCTGTTAGTAGTTGGTCGGGTGCGGGGCCTCGAGACGGTCATCCTCCTCGGTCGGGTAAGCACCGTCGTGCTCATCGTCGTGCTCGTCGTCCTCAATCACGCGGTACGACTCCGCATCGAACTCGTACGTGGACGGGCGGCCGTCCTCCTCCTCGGCCTCGTGCACGGGGATGCTGCGATCGGCGGCGTGCGCCTCAGCGGGTGGGCAGCTGCTGGGCGGCTTGTTGTGCGTGTTGCCCAGCAGAATGATGGTCTGGGCCATGCGGGGCTCGTCGGCCTCGTCGGCACCGTTCACGTAGTTCGTCGTGGGGCGGTTCATCATGGACGCCGGGTTCGAGTACTTCATCTGCTCGAACTCGTCGCCGTAGGCCTCGGTCAGAGCCTCGCACAGCTCATCCTCGCGGCCGTCGTACTCCTGCAACATCTCCTCCAGCGCCGGGCGCTGCGACTCGGGCTGGTTGGCGATGAAGCGGACGACGGTGCGGTAGGCGCGGTCATCCACGGCGGGCTCCTGCTGGCCCTGCAGGCGCGGCAGCGACGGGAGCAGCTCAGTGCCACCAATCGCCGTGCTGGCCGGCGCGTGGCGGTTCGACGCCGAGTAGCGGTGCACGCGCTCCGCCAGGTCGTCACCCGAACGCGGGGAGCGGACCGTGCTGTAGCGCGGGGACGGCGGCGGCTCCATGTTGCGCTGCTGCGAGGTCGCGACCGTCTGCAGCGCCGGGCGATACGCGGACTCGCTCGGCGGACCCGCGCGACGAATGCTGCCCTGACGCGCACGCTGCTGCTGCTGCTGCTCCTGGTACTGCTGGTGGGACGGGACCTGCGACCCACGGGAGGCCGGGCGCTGGCTGACGATGGTGCGCTGACTGCGCTGGCTGTTGGTGCGCGTGTGCACACCACGAGACGCGGCCTTCTCCGCCGGGCGGGCGCCGTTGATGACGCTCGCGGGGCGAGAGCTGCGCTGGCTGCGCGGACGCGTGCTATGCTCCTGTGGGTCCTTCACACTCGACATCTCGCGCGTGAGGTGGGGCGTGTTGTCGTTCGTCTCCGCCTCGTTCGGGCGGTACGTGTGCTCCATGATGGCAAGGTTCTCGCCACGGTCGACGTTGTCCTTCACAGCGGGGTACTGTTCGACCGGGTACTCAATCTCGGGGACGCGATCCTCGATCTGCGGCGCACGGCGATACAGGGCGACCTGCGACTCACGGCGCTGGTCCTTGGGGATGGTGTGGCGCGGGGTGCGCGGGGTGTCCAAGGTGGGGTCGAAGCGACGCGTGGGCAGACGCATCACCGAGGACGAGCGGGACGGTGTGTGGCGCGGCGGCGCGGGAAGCGCACGACCCGTCGCGGTGAACAGATGATGCATGCCAGACATGTTTGCTTTGTTTTTTGTTTTTTGTGTGTCGTGAAAGTACTTTTCTTTCTCTTTCTTTTTCTCTTGCAGTGTGTACTAGTACAGTGAAACGATAGACAACACACGCACACGCAGTCACACACGTGAAAGTGGGATGAGCAAGTAAGAAAACGCAGAAAAGAGGCTGGAGAAACCTGAGGAGATTACTTGAAAAGAAAGAAAGAAGAGAATATACGCAACGGGGGAGGAGAGAGTGAGAGACAGGGTGAGGAAAAGAACACGACGGCAGGGCAAAACAGCGGGGAAAAATGGCACGAGGATGCTGCGCACGTGAGGTGGCAACACACATGAACGCAAACGTGTGTGTGATGCGATATGTGGGCAGAGGACAAGGGAACCCAGCTGAACAACACCTTCCCTACACGTACACACACACGGTACCTCCACACGGTTTACAAATCAGAAGTGACTTTCTCGACGTTTTGTTGTTTCTTGTCCTGGCTGAAAGACAGGGTTTCATATCTGAAAATAACTGAGTTCCCAGTTGCGAGTCAAAAAAAAAAACAGAACAAAAAAAACACATACGGACAGCACCAACAAGAATGAAAAAAGGAAAAAAAAGAATAAAGAACACGAGATGAGGGGAGGAGGCGCTACAGCAAATCATAAATATGCCTTAGCTGCGCTTCAAGTTCCACCAAAAGGCCGGCGCTGGCGTCAGAGAATACGTTCTCCTCTTCTCCCTTGTCTTCACCAGCACCTCCCATGCTGGCGGCGGCCGCGCGACAGCGACCTTTTCCCAGTCGCCGTTCAGAGCGTCGCCACAGCGAGAGAAACGCCATGGTAGAGGTGTAGTGCTCGGGCTGCAGAGCCGCCACAACGCACACACGGCGCCACGCCCCGCGAAGTGAAAGTGCAGACCACGGCTGCGCTGCGAGCCGTCGTTGCTGTTGTTGACCGGCAGCAAAACGTGCAGAGGTGAAGTAGTAGTCCCGAGGTCGACCATCCGATGTGGCAGAGGAGACGGCTGTCTGCCGCGCCTGACGCCCACGACGATGACGCTTCTGACGAGCAGTGCGGGGCTGAGACGCTGTTGGCTCCAGGTGCCCATGGTGCGCCGCTTCCTCTTCGGCCTCACGCTCACCGCGTAACCCCGCAGTCTGATCCGAACGGGGCATCCTCTCCGCTTCCTCGACTTCTTCCTCTTCTTCATTGCGTTGTTCTTCTTCACCTTCTCTGTCGTCGTCGTCGTCGAGCTGCCCCTCTGCGTAGACGGCTGGATCGAGCTCATCGCTGTCGTGCTCCTGGTACAGGTCAAGGTCATAGAGACCCTCGTCTCCGTAGTCCTCTTCTTCCTCTTCTTCCTCTTCTTCTTCGTCGTCGTGGTCGTCGTGGTGGGCAGCGGCGTCGACGGGTCCCACCTGCAGCGCACCCGTCGCGTACTCGTCGAGCGCGGCGACGGCTTCACCACCGTCATCCGTCTCCTCATCCTGCGGTGTCGTCTCGCGTGTCACCGTGCCATCCTCGTCAGGATCCACCGCGTCCTTGTCGACGGCCTCCTCCGTCAGCAGCGCCAGCTCCCAACGAGACAGCACAAGCAACATGTCCTCGTTTACCTTTTCGACGCCGTGCGACAGTTTCTGCCAGACGTGCCACCGCATCGCCGTGCGGCCTGCGAGCAGAATACGCGCTGCCGCACCACGGAGGTCATTGTTGACAATCGCCGTGACAACGATACGCTGGACGAGTTGAAGCAGCGCGATGAGCGCTTGTGCAACAGCGACGTGGCTGTTTGTTGGCACACGCCCCTCGTCATCACAAGACTGAGCAGGCTGTGAGAGCGAGGATGGCGCGAGGGCAGCCTGGAGAAGGATCGGCATCGCAAGCGCGAAGGGTGGACCTGCGCGAGACGCCTCTTCAGACAACGAGGGCGGTGTCAAGGTGGCGTCCTGATTCTTCTGGTTTGGTGTGATTGAGACGTCCGAGCACGGCGGGTTCGGCACCGTCGCCAGCGCGCGCAGCGGCCGTAACACATCTGTGAGGCAGCGCAGCCACACACGCGTCGGCGACACGACAAAAGATGCCTCAGCGTCCGCATCCATCGTTGTTGTTGTTGTTGTTGTTGTTGTTGTGAGACAACGAATCGCCTCGGTCAGGACGTCCTCAACAAGCGGCACGCTGAGCAGCAGCGCGGCGAGTTCGGGACGGCGTGAGAGGACATACGCTGAGAGGTGCCGAGACGTGATCGTCGTGAACGGCGAGACCGCGGTATGGGGATGTGGGCTGAGGTGGTGTGCGTACTGTACAAGCCGTGCCTCGACAGCATCACTCACCGGCAAGCGTGTCAGAAAAGTCTCCATCAGCGACGACGACGTGCTTGTTGTTTTTGTTGTTGTGGGGGCTGAGCTGCCGGTTAAAACGTAGTCGCGCAGCGAGGCCATGTAATCCACAAAGGGACACGCGTTGCCAGCGCGGCACCCGCCTTTCTCAGCCGCATCCACCGCGTCTGTGGTGTCGTCACCATCGTAGCGGCACGCGTCTCTCATGCGCATTGACAGCGCCTCTCGTTCGACTGCCGCCGCAGCCCGGTGCATACCGCGTGCGGCGAAGTGACGATGCACGAGTGTGATCATGACCGCATCGTCGAGGTCGTCGTCCTCGTGCCACGGCGCATCATGAGAGCGATAGGGACCCGTCGTGGTGGTGGTGGTGGTGGCGATGGCGGACACCATCGACGCCCACGTCTTGTCAGTGCCAAGAGCCGCTTCGTCTCCTTTGTGCGTGTTGTCCAGATGTGTGGAAGTGTCGGCATCTGACTCCCCGGTCAGGAGATGAGCCTCATCACCGTTGTCTGTTCCGGCAGCGTGTTGTTCGTGTTCGTGTTCCTGTTGTTGTGCGCGGACTGCACGTGTGCCCCTCCGACGAAGGAATCGACGCAACGGAAAGAGCACTGTGACGCGTTGCGTTGCAACAGCGCCGTTTTCTCTCTCTCCGTTGTTGTGGAGGTGGTTGACGTCTGCCTCGCCATTCACAGCAGGTGAGGCGGCTGCTGTTTGCTGCACTCTTGGCGACAGCACCAGGCGCGGACGTGCGTTGAGGCCGACCTGAAGTACCACACGCAACGTCAGGCTGGGTGTTCGCTGTGTGACACCAATCGAGAAAAAGTACGCCGGCGATGGCGACGATGAGGCTGGTGGAACACCGAGGGTCGCCGTTCGTTGCGTTGACGATGATGCACTGTTGGCACTGCCAGTTGGGATGTGGCCCACGTAGCCGTGGAGCAGCACGCCGTTGACCGTAAAGCGCACAGTGCCGTCGTGGAGATCCACAAGACAACCCACGGCATCGCCGGCCTCAAGCGCACGACGCGGGTGCGACGCAGCGGCGGGCGAGGACGGAGACAGCGGGGAGGCCGCGGAGCGCAGCGACGCTTTGCCGTCACCAGACGCATCGTCGCGAACAGCAGCCACCACGCGACTGTCAGGAGTGTCCTCGTCACTATCGCTTGTGCTTGTGCTGCAGATGCTACTACCGCTGCTGCTGCTGCTGCTGCTATTTCCCAACCGTACGGAGGATGGGTCTTGCGGCTCCGTCGCAGCACGGATCGCATCGGAGGTGAACGGGGTGTGCTCGTTCTCTGGATGCTCCGCTTGTTGTTGTTGTTGTTGTCGTCGTCGCCGTCTTGGTGGAGGGGCGCGATCCGAGCTCAACGGTGCTGTGGCCGGTAGGTTGAACGACAGCCTCTCCGGCTCTGTGTGCCCGTGTTCGTAGACCACACGCGACCCCGGCAAAAACCCAATACTGTCGCTCGCTTCACCGGGCACGAGGTGAGAGGGCAGAGAGGCTGTGCACACGCCCAGCGCGAGCGGCAGCATCGGTACGCGTCGCGCACCAGATGACGCGGCGCCAGCTTGCTTGTCGTCTCCTGCCTCTGTTGTTGTTGTTGTTGTTGTCGAACCTGTGCCAACGGCTAACACCTGACACTCAACGTAGAGGAGGCCGCAGTGTTGCGGCAGTGGTGTACGACTCTTGATGTGAAAACGCTGATGGGTCGCGGCGAACACTTCGGCGGCGCGCTGATTGGCTGATCGGGTGGATGGCGCAGGCGTGGCTCGCATTGGGCTCGTGGTAAGCGACGGTGACAAGAAGCGCAGCGTACTGACGCCTTGTCCGAAGTACTCCTGCGCGACGAGAGCACTCGCAGACGATGGTGACGACGACGATGAGGCCGTTGCGATGCCGGCACCGACAGCCGCACGAGCGAGGGGCGAAAGCGGCCCCGATCGGAGCTGCTGACGACGGGCGACCAAAACGGAGAGATTCCCGCTCAGCGCGACGTCCTTCTCCGCGGCGACATCATCGACTGCAGCAACGTCCCAGTCGTGAAGCGTGAGCAGTGGTGACCAGCCCGTGTAGAACATTGTGAGGGGCAATCAGAAGATGGGCGGGGTGCTGTTCCAGCACGTGTCAAACCTCTCTTTTTTTTTTCTTGTGTGTTGTGTGGTTGTGATGATTGGTTGGCCGAATTCGAGTCGGCGTTTTTTTTTTGTGTGTGGTTGTTTTTGTTCCCTCCGTGTAAGCTTCTTTCGTTTGTTCCTTCCCTTGTTCTGTGCTGTTTCACTCTGAGACGACAGCGAGGAAGAGGAGAAGGCGAAATATATTGATTGACACACACAAAGGAAAAAAAAAGAACGAGAAAGAATGAACAGACAGACTGTAAGTGAAGGTATGGTGAATAATAAGAAAAAAAACAAGCAATGACGTGGGAAACACTGTAGGGAAAAGGAAGCACTGAGCGCTTGTAGCGAGGAAAGAAAGAGAAACAAAGCACGTGGTAGGACAGACGGAGTCACACACACGCACACATACACACACACAGACGCAAACTCAGATTCCCTTGAAATGATAAAAAAAAAAGAAGTCGTGCGAGGCGTGAGAAGGTATCGAAGTGCAAGTGTGTGTGTGTGTGTTCTGGGCTGGTGCAGGTTCATTGAATACGGCGAACACCACCTGCGATCGGTGATCCGAAGCCTTCCTCCCCGACTAGGAAGAGTAAGGTGGGTCCGGAAAAGCCGGACACGAGAGATCCCGGACGATCTCAGATAATCTGTTTGCGTCTCTTTGACCTCTGTGAGTCGTGGGCCCCATTTTTTCAGTTTTTTCTTTGGTTGTCACCCTTGTGTGTTCAAAAGAGATACACAGACGTCATTCAGGAGCAACAGGATAAAAAAAAGAAACGAGGGGGAGGGAAGAAAGAAAGAGCACATAGAAACCGAGGATGCCAGGTGCACACACAGTCTGGTTTTTGCTTTTGCTGCGCTGCACGCGAGCCGTCCTTGCACTCTCACAGTTCTTTTTTTTTTCTGGAGGCACATGGGGCCTTCTCAGTGAGGCCAGTTGAGTGACGCCTCCCTTGGATGAAGAAGAAAAACATGGAAGAGACACCGCGACTGACAGAAGTGGGTCTGTCACGCACACGCGCACATACGCTTTCCCTCCTTCTCCTGGTGTCTCAGCAACAAAAAGACCGCTACATACAGGCACTCACCCTCCCACCGACAAAGCGTGGAATACGCAAAAACAAAACAGCGGAGGGAAAAACGGAGGATGCGCCAAGTCACCAGCCGTTTTCACGCTTTCTCTTTTTTGTTACCACGCGAGCAAGAAGAACGAAAAGTGTGCAAGCGGAGACAAGAGGACGCGCGAAAACAACAACAAGAAGAATCAGGAAGAGTGGCTCAGAGATGTAGCCAAACAAGTTCACCACCACGGGTTAGAAGGACCACCACAGACGGTGGAGCACGCAATCGGAATCAACACACAGGCACACTGAAACTAATTCGAGTGGAAACAAAACGGGTGGGAGGGGGGGGGGGGGGAAGAGACGCTCACAAACTCACTGTAACGCGCAGGAAACGTGAGGCAATGGTGGAAGTCACGACGTGCACGGAGTGTGAAACAAAAACAGAATCATGTGTGAGCACAAAACACACACACACCCACAAGAGTCCAGGCCGTCCATACATGTACAACTCCACAAAAAAAAAAGAGAAAAAAAAACGTGACAAACTAACAGCGACTACCACAACAGCGGAGAGAAACAGGAGAATGAACAGAGAGAAATGAGGTGTACAGACTTCAAACAACAAAGTGCGGCACCACAACCCCATCCACATGTGTGTGTACATGACTGCACTATATTCGTTCGTGTCTTGGTGCCTGGGCTACCGACTATCCCGTTCACAAGCGGCCTGTACGATGCTCACATACCACTTCCTGGTCGTGCAGAGGACGAACCAAGCTGCAGCTGTTGCCGACTGGTTGCGTCGTAGCTGCGTGCCACGCTTGGCATGCTGGGCGCCGGAGGCTGAAGCTGCTGCTGCAGCCGTCGCGACGATGTGGCGGGAAGGTGCGGGACGGAGGTGGCGGAGGCTGAGACGAGACCGGACGCGGACTGCGTTGACGAACAGCTGGCACGGCGACCGCTGACTGTGCGGCCTCCAAGCGGCATCGAATCCGCGCGCATCGGCGAGGCATCTTCGGTGACGACGGCATCCACGGGGCGTGGCTGGACTGGGGAGATCATGGCGCCGCCCGGGTTGCCGACTGCAACGGAGCCGCGCACCGAAGACGGGACCGCCAGTGTTGCACCGGTGGGATCGCGCACAAGCATCGCATAGTCGTTGAACTCTCCAGGCGTGAGCATAAAGTTGAAATCCATGAGCTTGAGGAGGCGGTCCTCCATGATGTTGAAGTCGAGCAGCCGCACGTCAAACACACGGGCGAAGTTCTTGTTGTTGATGCTGCGGAGATCCACCACCTTGCTCGCCACACGTGCCATTGTCGTGAACAGACGACGGATGTTGTACGCTGTGAGCGTGAAATCTGGGAAGCGCATGCACAAGCGATCGAGGAAAATGAGTGTGGCGAGCAGCGTGCTGGGTGAAATGTACGTGTACGCACCACAGCGCTGCACCATGTCGTGCGTTTGCGCCGGAAGTTGTGCGACTTCGCTTTCGAACACTTTGAATTCCTTCGGCAACACGGCAGCATCACGCGGAGGCTGAGGGTCTTCGCTGATGACGCGTGTGATGGCCTTGGCGATTGGATCCACCAGAAACTGGAACTGCTCGGCGTACTTTTGCGACAGGATGTCGATCTCATTGCCACCCGCTGCCGCGCCCCCGCTGCTCCCGGCAAGCTGCAGTGGCCGCTCGTTCGGCGTCAGCTCAAGCAAGTTGGGTGGGATGGCCGCCGCGACTGCCGCTGAGACCCCCGCTGAGCCGTCGCTTGTGCCGGTGACGCAGTTGTTGGTGGTGCTGTTGCCATTGGCCCCGACCTCGCTCTGTCCAATCGACTCCAACGTGCAAGCGCGGAGCACGTCACGGAATGAGCTCCTGTTGTCCTTCAGGTACGTGACCATGGGAAAGTAGTAATGCGTCGGGATCATCTCGGGGCCGTACTTGGCGCACACAGTGTCCATGTACAGATCCGGCTCGTTATCCAGAAAGTCGTTGATATCGACCTCTGCCCCAAAGCGCTCTCGTACGCAGGCGTTGAGGTCTTCGATGGGCGGTTTGTGACGGAGCCAAAGAAAGACGAGAGACCGTGTGCGAGGACTAATGCTGCTGAGCGAGGGCCCCAGCTCAGCACTCAGATCACGAATGAGCTGC